>CM053787.1:232679497-232764980 GCA_028749045.1 Cupressus sempervirens | reverse complement strand
CTTAACAAGGAAAATAACCTTCCTTTATACCATATCCTTAAAATAATTATTGAGTCAACCTCGAGTCTTTCCCAATTAATTATATTAGGACCTCATTAAGATATTACAAAACATTACATCTTTTTGCAATTGCAAGTCACTGTCGACTCACATTTTTTACAACTTCTCACACATGCAACCTCTAACCTTGCGCACTCCTTGATGCCATCATCATGATGTATTCTATCATAGCCTAACTATGCTCATCCCAATTCTATCTCAATTAAGAGATACAAATCAATCATCAAAAACCACTTATCAGGTACTATGTTTGCTTACTATCTTCTATAAATCGCGTACTATCTTCTATAAATCTTGAATAACTTTCATGTGTCTTTGACTCTTTGTATGCACACTTATCCACTTCATCAGGATATAGTGTAGAATGCATACTTAACTATGCTTGACCTAATCATCAATACACAGTCAGTACGACCTCGTTCTCTATTTATTACTTTGTCAGTCTTGATGAAAATAGTACTATGTTGACATAAATGACAAACACAATCATGAACGCAACATGTCAATCATGTAAACAGTTTCTCTAATGCTTAGGATACTCCCCCAAAGGAATATCATCAATGCTCATGCTAAAATCTCCCTCCTTGGCATTGATGACATCATATATGAAAAATATCTAAGTTTAAAGAATACCCAAAGTCCGTTGTTGTTGTTGTTCTTTTTTTTTCAAATCCTCTTCATCAATCAAATTTGAAACTTACTAGAACACTGCTCTGTCTATGCTTCCTCATTCTTAGGATTGACATTAGTTGTTCACATTTCTCCCCCATTGATGTAACTCAATGTTTCTTCCCATTGATATTAATCACTCTCATTGGTGCACCTCCCCATTGTTGCAATCACTCTCCCCCATTATAACACTTCTCTCCCATACACAAGAGACATTTTTTCGTGCATAATTCTCCCCCATCGTCATCAATGAAAAAGGATTCATTATGTCAGTCATCTTCTCAAAGTCTTTAATTAGCTCAAGTGTCTAAAGGCATTGTTCTATGCCAAATACCAAGAGTCCTTAATGACTATTCTCATCTTAGATACTCCCCCAAATAGGAAGCATCAGCATTTAGTCCAGACAAATGGTAGTGCTTTATACCACTAGATTGATGCACTCTCTTCATCATCTACTTAGAAGTAGGCAATGGCATAACCCCAAGCATACCTCACAAATACTCAAATGTATCTTTAGGCAAAGGCTTTGTAAAGATATATGCAATTTGCTCTTTTGTACTTACACACTCTACTGTGATCTCTTTCTCTGTAACTTTCTCTCTCAAAATATGATACTTAATGGATATATGCTTAGTCTTATAATGCAACACATGATTGTTAGACATAATAACTCTACTTGTATTATCACAATGTATGATAATAGGTTCTAAAAATTCTATCCCAATGTCCTTCAGCATCTGCTTCATCCACATGATCTGATTGCAATTGTTTGTTACTGCTACATATTATACTTTTGTTGTACTCTATGAAATACAATCTTGTTTCTTACTTAGCCAAGAAACCAATCTTCCTCCAAGGAAAAAGGCTTTGCCACTAGTGCTTTTCTATCATCCATACTTCTTGCCCAATTTGCATTAGTATATGCACACAAAGTACAATCACTTGATATGTCATACCATAGTCCAAAATCAGGTGTACCTTTTAAATATCTAATTATTTTTTATTGTTGCACAATGTGATTCCTTAGGATCAACTTGAAATCTTGCTACTATCCCAAATGCATTTGCTATATCTGGTCTGGTGTGAGTCAGATATTGCAAACTCCCAATCATAGATCTATACTTCTTTTGCTCAACTATAGGTGTCTCATCTTTGCTAGATAACTTGTGACCAGATATCACAGGTATACCAATAGGCTTACAACTTTCTAAGCCAAATAACTTCAATAAGTATTTTAAATACTTAGTTTGTGATAAGAAAATACCATCACTATTATGTAAAATTTGTAGACCTAAGAAATATTTCATCTCATGGATCATGCTCATCTCAAACTCATTCTTCATTTCATTAGCAAATTTTTCACTTGCTTCATCATTACCTCTAAAGATTATGTCATCGAAAAATATTACAAGGATCAACAATCCATACTCAATTTCTTTCAAATATAAGTTACTATTTGTCATACCTTTAGAAAATCCTAATTTTGCCTAATATTTGTCCAATCTTGCATGCTAGGTTCTAGGTGCTTGCTTTAGACCATATTGTGCTTTGTTTAATTTGCATACCATGTCTTTTTCTTTTATCAAAGGATATCCTTCAGGCTACTCAATGTAGACTTCTTCTTCAATTTCTCCATTCAAAAATGTTGACTTTACATCCATCTGATATACTTTGAACTTCTTACTTGCTGCACAAGCCAAGAACATTCTTACTGCTTCAAGTTTGGCAATAAGGGAAAATGTTTCCTTATAGTTTATGCCTTCTTGCTGTGAATATCCTTTGTATACCAATCTTGCTTTATTCCTCAGAACCTCACCTTGTTCGTTCATCTTATTTCTGAGTACCCATTTAGTTCCTATAACATTCTTGTCTCATTCTTCACAATGTGATATAATTCTTCCTTCATTGCTTGAATCCAATAATCATCTTTGCATGCCTCATCTGCACTCTTTGGTTCAACTTGAAATAAAACATAATTTCTCATATATTATGTTTCTTGTCATCACTCCTTTGTCTTTATTTCCAATAATCTGATTCTCATGGTGGTTCTTTGTCAAATTCTTGTTTGATGTAGGAGTTGTTGCTTCAATTCTTATTTCTTCTCTCAGTTAAGATCTTTGTTCACCAACTTGAGCATCATTCTACAAATCATTGTTCGTCTCAAAGAAAACTTCAATATTATATCTAACGGGCTTAGGATTATCTTCTTCTTCATCAAAAATATAATCCAACATTATTTCTTTAACTCCAAACTTTTCATCCACTTTCACATTTGTACATTCAACAAAAATATTAATTCTATGATTAAAACATCTATAAGCTTTGATTTTTAATGAATAACCAATGAACATACCTTCATCGCTTCTTGCATTAGACTTACTGATATCATCATCTCTCTTTATGTAACACATACATCCAAAAAATATAAAATATATTACTGAAGGTGCATGTCCAAACCATAATTCATAGGGAGTCTTATTTGTGCCTTTTCTAATCTGCACTCTATTTATGGTGTATACTTTTGTATTGATTTCTTCTCTCCAAAATGTCTTGGATACATCATTCTAAACATCATTGCTCTTGTTGCTTTAGTTACAAATCTATTTCTTCTTTCAACAATCCCATTTTGCTCAAGAGTCTTCAGTGTTGATAGTTATCTTTTAATACCATTTAATTCACAAAAGATGTTAAACTCTCCACCTCTATTTGATCTCAAACATTTTATCTTTACACCAGATTCATTCTCAACTCTATTCTTGAACAACTTAAACTTTGCAAATGCTTCAAACTTTTCTTTAAGAAATGCTACCCACATCATTATAGTGAAATCATCAACAAAAATCATAAAGTATTTTTCACCATAGAATCCTCTTGTTTTGGTAGGACCACTCAAATTTGTATGAACAATCTCCAATTTTGCTATGGTAGTGAACTTCTTGTTGGGAAGAGAAGCTTTCTTTTGCTTAGCCATAACACATTCTTTGCAAACAACATTAGTAAGTTTCATGATTCTAAGTAGATCTCTAACAAAAAATGTACTGCTAGACTTCACACTATTGTCAAAGTTTATATGACATAATCTTCTATGCCATAACCAACTTTTATCCACCTTTGCAACCAAACAAGTAATTTCTATAGGGTTCAATTGGAAAACAATTCTAGTTCCAATCAACATACCATCTTTATCCTTCATAATGCATATTTTCTATGTGAAATGCAACCGATAAACTTTATCAACCAGTTGTCCAACACTCAATAGGTTATGCTTTAATCCATCAATAAAAATAAACATCATCAATGTTAGTCTTTCCATCAAAAGTAATATATCATATTCCCTTGATATGACATGTTGCATTATTACCAACTCTAACAATTCCTCCATCATGAATTTAAAACTTAACAAACTTTTTCATATCTCCAGTCATATGGTGTGAACTCCCACTATCTATAATCCAATTAGATTTCTTTTCAACCTATGAAACTAGGGTTTTTTCTTCTCTAATTTATTTTTTAGTATTTTCTTCTTTTATAGCCACAAATCCTAATTCATCATCACTTCACTCAAAACTCTTTCGTCAGACTCATCATCTTCATTTGCATACAAACAATCTCTAGGTCTTCTAGACTTTAAATTCTTCTTATACTTTTTCTCTCTTTAGGACACTTGGAAGCATAATGACCAAATTCATTGCAAGTACAATATTTAAAAATTATCTTACCATCTGGTTCTCTTCTTACAAGTAGGGCAATTCCTTCTTCAATTCTTTTATCCTCCTCATATATGGATCTGTTGTTACTAGCATAGTCTCCATTAGTGCTTGCACTTCTAGGTAAAGAAGAGTTAACACTTAATGCACTAAAGGTTGTCTCCACTCTAGGAAAATCTTCAGATTTCTTTAAGCTTGCTTATGTTGCTTCCAATCTTCCAAGTAGTATCTCTCTACTAAACTTCTTAGTGTAGGGTATCACTAACTCAATCATCTACAATGTTTGCCTGAATGGTGGTGTCAAAGTTTTCAAGATCTTCTAGATAAGCTCATTTTCTATTTTAGATCCATTGCAAGACTTAATAACTGCAACAATTTATGATATTCTACCACAATAACTTCCTATAGATTCATCTTCCATCATTCTAGCATCTTCAAACAAACATATCCAATTATATAATATGATTCTTTTAGCACGTGCATCACCTTCAAATGTAGTTTTTAGAGCTTTCCAAATTTCATGAGATGTTTCTAAGGAATTTACCTAACTATATTCATCCTTGGGAAGAGCTGATAATAATGCTTCTTTGGTAAGCATATTGCACATAAACATATATCTTTCAGCTTCATTACATTCCTCAAGTTTGCTTTCTTCCACAATCTTCTTTTTAGTCTTTGTCATCAACCATTACCCTAGACCCATACATAGAAAATGAATCTTCATCTTCTCATTCTGTCTATTATAGTTAACTCCATCAAATTTAGGACTTTCATTTTTGAAGTAACCCACCATTGATCTCCCAAAGTTGGTAAGCTTTTTCTTTAAGGACCTAATGCTCTAATACCAGTTGTTAGAAAATAAATTCCACCAAGATAAATGAGAGGGGTGGGGTTGGGTGGGGGGTGGGCGTGGGGTGGGTGTTATTAGTTATCCAACTATTAAAGTATTTATTAACCTTATTAATCCTTAACCATGTGAGCAATATATGCAGTAACCATAAGAAGATACTCATACACAATAACACCAGATATGTTAATTAGGGAAACCAGTGAGAAAACCCCCATGGCTATGGTACCCACAAAATGATGTACTAATGTAAATGTTCCTTGTATGAGAATGGACTCTTTTAGGAGCCAGTGAAATATATTCAATACATATTAGTCCCTTTTAGAAGACTTTGAATCCCTGTTAGGAGATTCCAATCCTATTAGGAGTTGTGCTAACCTTGTTAGGAGTTGTAGAAGGCAAAAGGACTCACTATCCACACAACTTTAGGGGCAAGACCACCAAACTCATTATATAATTGGTCTCTATATTATTTTTTGTATAATAATAGAAATAAAATAATCTCATCTCCTTCTCTGTCCTCTTGGTCCGACCAAACCTCTTCAGATCTCAATACTAGACCACGAACTTTGCATCCAAGAATCCCTTGGATTGCTTACTCACATTTACCAAATACATTGCATATCAAACACTTGAAAATACACTCTACTTAACAAGGAAAACAACCTTCCTTTATACCATATCCTCAAAATAATTCCTTGAGTCAGCCTTGAGGCTTTCCCAATTAATTATAATAGTACATCATTAAGATATTACAAAATAGTACATCTTTTCACAATTACAAGTCACTGTCGGCTCACAATCTTTACAACTTCTCACATTTGCGACCTCTAACCTTTTGCACTTATTGATATCATCATCATATTGTCTTCTTTCATAGTCTAACTGCACTCATCCCAATTCTATCCCAATTAAGAGATACAAATCAATCATCAAAAACCACTTATCAGGTACTATGTCTTCTTACTGGCTTTTGTAAGTCTTCACAAAAACAATACTATGTTGACATCAATGACAAACACAATCATGTAAACAGTCTCTCCAATGCTTAGGATACTCCCACAAAGGAATATCATCAGCATTCATGCTAACACAAGCACTCATAATTTTACCTGTTCAAATCACAAAGCCCTATACATTTTTTAATATCTAAATGCATTGCACTATTGGCAATAACTTTGAAGCTTTGTGTCACTTGTTTAGTTTAAAAATTATATACTTAAAAAAACCTTAATTTTTTTATTGTTGGTTTTATTTAGTTATTTATCATTTTCTATTACTCCTCTTTTAAAAAATAAAGTTATATAACATTTTATATCAAGTATATTCTATAGATGATTTCATCTTGATATGCAAGTTGAGGTGGAGGGTTATGCCATATGGGGCTTGGTATGTAGTAGGATTTTTGGTTTGGTTTTTTTAAAGAAAATATTAGTAATGTACTTCATAATGATGGAAGTGATACCTAGTCATTAATACATAAGCCAACAATGAGGATAAATTGTAGCCAAGGGCATAAGTAGTTAAACCATCTTACAAATCGATTTTGGCAGAACAAATAGTCACTAAGTGTCCAACAACAAGAAGTTTTGATGGAAATTTTCTTAGAATTATGTCCATAGGATTAGATAGAAGAATGGATGCTAGAACTGATGAACATTGGATGGGAGACAAAGGCATCCTCAAGAATGTGAACCCTAAAGGAGGAGAAAGGGGTAGATTCCTCTTCCTATATTGAAAACATTATTATTGTCTCTGAATGAGAAAATGGTAAGAGCAATTAAGTCTACATAAAGTTAATTATATAATGTTGCAATTTTCTTTTTTTGTATGGATATCAAATTCTTAGATGGTTGGTTTAATTACGTCTATGGTAAAAAACTTAAAATTTGTGTGAGTTTTAGTAGAATGATCCAAAGTGGCATTTTGTTGTATTTTTCAAAAAATCATAATATGTAGGAGAGAATTTTTAAGAAAATTATATGGAATGTTGGTCAAGCTCTATTTAGGGATTTTCCTTGGTCACCTAAAGGAAATATAGAGCAAGTCATGGCTCAATCCTCCCCCCATTGGATAGACGTAAATGGTGTTCAACCCAAATAATGGCTCTCTACCCTTAGAAATTGAAGCCTCTTCGGTTGGTCCTTCAAGTTGAGGAGTAAAAAATAACTCTTCCATACCTTAATGTCAGGGTTTTAGTTGCACTAGAATCTGCAATTGATTTTGTAAAGGTTATTTTATTATAAGTTGAAGGTGATTCCTTTTCATGGGCAATTTCCCTATTAAGAAACTTGGGAGCATTCTTTCATTGCAATCTCAATGATCACATAAGATGAGATTGCTTGTCTTTGAAGAACATTTAGAAAACTTCTAATGTGATTGTGAAACATACTAATGGGGGCAACCCTAACTTAAGTAATGAGTGAAGTGATGGGAAGTGTATAGATAAAAACCAGTCACACAAATGGGGATAAGATTAATGTGAACCTTAATGACCAAAGTAATGAGATGGAAAGGAGTGAAATCCATAAACATGATAAATTAAGGGACAAGTTTATGTAATTGGCTAATCCATTGTTTGAAGAATACTTTTATGCTATTTCCACTAATAGAAATATGAAGATCATTCATAGTGCCTCAACTAGTTAGCAATTAGCCCAATTCTCTCCCCCTGGTGAAAATATTATGGTAGGTTTCCCTGCTAGGAAAACTACACAACATTTTATATTTGAAAGCATAAAAAAATGAAAATAAAACCATGAGTCTCAAACACTCACCCTTGGAAGAAAGCACACTCCCTTCTGACCCTAAAACCTTTATCCCAGATGATAAAGATGACAAACAAGTTCTTCCTTGTGAGTATTTAGGGGAGATGTTGATTAAAAAAGGTGAAAGATTCATAAAGATTCCAAGTAAAATTTCCAAGAGAAAAGGGGGCTTGTGGAAAGCAAATTGATCTCTAACTCCATAGAAGGTGGAAACAAGAAAATTCTCGTAGAGATGTATGGATTCTTTAACATGCTTCATAAGAACCAAAAAGCCCCAATTTTTTAAATTTTTTTAATGATGAATATACATAGGTGGAATGTACAAAGCCTTGAAATGCCAAATAGAAAATATGTTATCAAGGAATGGTGCAATAATTTACTCAATAAGGACATCATATGTCTACAAGAGATCAAAGTTGTACAATACTATGCTTATAACACATTGGATATTTTGTGGGCTAGAACTATCTATCTATATACCAACCATGAAAAGGCTAAAGGAGGAATTTATTTTCTTATAAGTCCCCAATGGGCTTATATGATTGAAGCAAAGGGGTCTCCCCCTATCAAAGTGCCTTGTGGCTTTTATTCAAAAGCAAGGACAAAATGGTGGGAGTCTATAATATATATGCTAATAATGATTATAGATATAGATATTTTATTGGGGGTTGGTTGTCTAATATTCTTCCTAATGCACAATGGATCTTCATGGGTGACTTTAATATGATTAAAAATAAGGATGATAAATGCACAAGAACAAGTCACTCTTGGAAAGGAAGTGAATATTTGTTGTGACGTGGAGCCTAATCAGACTTAGAGGTTAATTTTTCGCCACTTTATTCGACATAAATTTCCCCCAGTTTTTACAATGGGGGTTTTGGGTTAGTGCCCCCGTGCTGTAGGGGTCAAGGGGAAACACCCTTTGCAGTGTCTTAGGTTAGCGCCTTAGGTGGGGTCAAGGGGAAACACCCCTTGTGGGGTCCTAGGGTAAGCGGCTTGGGGTTGAGGGGTAGTGCCTCTAAAGTCAAAAATAAATTTACTATTGTAAAAGGCTTCAAGAGATATTTTTCTATTGGTCAACTTATTCTAGCTCTAATTTTGTAAGCATCAAAAAGCTTGTATAGAATCACTTAGGTAGGGATTTCATAATGTTTGATGACATTGTAGCTTCATGCAGTGGTATTGAGTTGTAAAGAATTAAAGATTGTAATCAAACTATCATCATTGGACAATAAGAATATTGGACTCGTTGTTTGGTTGACACAACCTAGGGTTTTGGCGAACCATGTTAAATCTTTATGTCTTGTGTTCTTTTTTGTGTGATTTATTATTTTATAATATTGGTTCTATTTGCATGTAATTGTTATTGTTACAGTAAAGCATTAATTTTATTTTATTAAATTACCTTTACCCCGTTCTTAAGATTCTCTTTATGCACATGCATTCCCATTTAATAATTAAAAAATCATTATTAAATGTCATTTACCTCTTAGGGTTTCCTTTTAGGTTTTACGATCTCTTTCTATAAGAATTGATCAAATGTATATTTCATTCATTCTTTTGGTTGATAATTCAATCTTGGATATTTATAGAGAAAATTCCTTGTACTTTTCTTCTCTCTTCTTCTCTATGATAGGCTTTTTGCATGTAGGTTTCTTGGGCTTAGAAGATTTGGTTTTTCATCAAATCTTACATGGTATTAGAGGTGGATATGTTGCAACTTATTCTTTTTTTTTGAAGGGATAGACATCAAGGGTTTGTTGGATCAAATTTGGTATTTTTCAAGCATCTATTGTGGAAATGGGGGGGAGGGGGGGCTCTAATTTTTTGGAACTTTGAGTCCAAACAAATATCATGGTTGGATTTAGAGTATGTTAAAACCCTTATTTTCCTATAAAATACTTTGATTTTGGCACAATTGATAGGGGAGACAAAAAAAAAATTGCATAGCAAGGTCATACGACCCTAGGCACACAAAATGATGTCATTTTAAAAAAATGTCTCTTGTATTGTCTTTTCCACTCAACCAAGTGGCCACCTGGGCTCTGCTCATCGGCCCTTGTGCTACCCAAACCTTGTGCGACTCCCTTGCACTTCAATGCCACCACAGCTAGCAGTCACTACCACCATGCCACTCGTAATTTTCTTGGCCCTTTTTGCTAGCAATGGGGTCATATTAAAGAGTGAGGGGGTTTTATTTTTCTATTTTTCGAATTACCTTGTGGTTTTTTTGTGATATCTTGAGCATAGACTATCAAGATTGGGCAAACAAGATACCATTGGAAATCAGATTCCAAGATAGATGCATTGGTGCAAGTTTTACTAGTGATTTTTTTTCTAGAATGGTACCTATTTTTAGTTGTGAGTCTAATGATCATTTTTGCATTTTGGGGGGCACTCAATTTTGCTCCAATTTTTGATCTGGAAGAAGCACCATAAAGGTCTCTTCAAGCTCTGTCCAGATTATCTGTTATTTTCATCATGATTTTTAAAAGGTACACATGATACTCATTTGAAGCTTTTTTTCCCTTCTCATTATATAAGCTTTCCTTCTAGTATCTAGGGTTTATAATTTTGCATTGTGAGGGGTGTTTTTAATTCTTTTTTCTATAATTTAAATCAGTAAACCAAAATTATATAAAAACAACACCTTCTAAGAAAATGGCTAAGACCCCTTCTTGTCTAACACTCTTGACCCACATAACTATCACACATGGAAAACCTTGATGACATGACTTCTCTATTCAAAAGGATCGTGGTCTTGTTTAGATGACATGCAACCAATTTTATAGAGGACCTTTGAGGTCATGTACCACAAGAAAAAGATGGATGCCGCCATGGGGTTGATTTCTTGCCGGTATCCAATAGTTTGCACTTTCATCTTGATGGGTATACTACTCCTCGAGACTTGTAAACTAAGCTAGAGGTCTTATTTGGTACAATAAATGAGTTCAAGGCACTTTAGATTGAAGCATAGCTTCAATCACTTGTACCTGATGCTTTTCCCTCTATTGAGAACTTTCTGATGAAGTTTAAACAACAAAGATCTTTGTTACACAATTGTGGGAAAGTAAAGATTGTTAAGGAGTGCATTTATCTAATATTGTCAAAGCTTCAAAGAAACTTTCAAATTTTCTCTTATACTTTTCATTTGACTATGAATGCTTTGGTTCCTAAATTTACCATGTCCACATTTAAGGTATTTTGTGATCGGTTGACTAGAGAACAGGTCAATTTCACATAGTTGGACTCTCTAACAGGATCAAAGAACTAGGTATTGATTGCTTAGACATCTATAGGGAATACAAAGTAGAAACTGAAGCCCAAAACATATTAGGCTGGTAGTGAGAGTTCCTCCAAGCCATCTCCTAGATCAGATTCTTAGAAATCCACTCTGAAGGGTAAACCTTCTAAGTCTAGTGTGTCTCCTTGAAGAGTAAGAAGTTCACGAGTGATCCTTGCAATTTTTGTGGCAAGGAAGGACATCTAGTTTACAGATGTTGGAAACATCTTGAAGCTTTAAAGGAGGCCATGCAACAACATAGAATTTCTTGTTTAAAGCCACCACCACCTCCTGTAGGGAAAGGACATGCTCTTTCTACACAAGCTTTATCTTCTTCTACTACTTGGATCATTGATTCAGGTGCTTCCCATGATATGACACACTCACTTCATTTGGTTACCTCATTTTCTCAGCGTGTTACTACATAGATGGTAGTTGGTGACTACACACAACTTTTAGTTTTAGGTTTTAGAACTATCTCTTTGGAGGGTGGTTCCCTATAAGATGTTCAATTCATTTTGGCTATTTCTATGAACCTCTTGTCTGTCTATCAGATTTTTCATTATAGCTTTGGTAAGACAATTGATTTCTCACCACATGATATGGTAATTCGAGACCTCCATGATCTTGATTTGGTTGTTGCTATTGAGAGTTTTGTTTTACAGTCTCACTTATATTAGTTTGATGGCTTTGAGATCTTTGATTCTACAAGAGTTTCTCTTTTTGCTCACGTAGACATAGCGAGCAAAATTTGGTACGATCATTTTGGCCATGTCAACTATAGATATCTACAACAAATGAGTACACAGGAGCTAGTGACTGGGCTACCTCAGATCTCTCGTACTGATAGTGTTTGTCAAGGTTGTGTACTTGGAAAACATCTTAGATCCTTTTTCAATAGGTAGATCCACATGTGCTAAGGCACCATTGGAGTTGATACACAATGATCTTAGGTCATTCCCCACTCCATATTTTTCTAATGCTTGATATGTATTTACCTTCATAGATGACTTATCTAGATGCACATGGGTGCACTTCTTGAAGTACAAGTTTGATGTCTTTGATTCATTTTGAATCTTTAAGACATTTGTGGAGAAGCAGTCGGGTCTTTTTATTTGGTTTATACACATTGACAATAGAAGGGATTATGTGAATCAGTCTTTTAGAGATTTTTGCACTGAGCATGATTTGTAGCACCAGTTCACAATTCCTCATACACCTTAGTAGAATGGGCTTGTTGAGAGGAAGAACATAACATTATGAGAGATAGCCAATTATATGATACAAACTCGAGAAATGAGTCCTTTTTAGGTTGGGGCTGTTGATTGTGCCAACCATATTAGAATCATATACCTCACAAGATATTGAGACATTTGAGGAGGCTTGGACTCATGTCAAGCCTAATGTTTCTACATTCTATATTTCTGGTAGTGAGGCTTGGGGTAAGCCATGAAGAGGAAGATTCAACCACTCATATTTTTTTGGCTATTGTGAGGATGTTAAGGTGTACAAGTTGTTTGATCATGATTCTAGAGAGCTCTTTCTTTGGTGAGATGTCCAATTTGATGAGCGTTATCCTTAGATGGAACCTTCATCACTAGCTTCTCCCTCATTGCCTAGTACTACCCCTTCTTCTCTATGGGATTCTTTATCCTTTGAGGAAGATATTGATGATGATCCACCTTCCCCTCCTCACCCTGATGTTCTGCAAGTATCTGAGTGGGCTCATGATACTATTGATATAGTTGGACCTATGGCAGGAGATCCTTCAGATTCTCGCCACACTCATTCTTAGACATTTAGTACTAGACTATTGAGTTATTCCACTTAGATGATCTATAAAGTTTTTCATATACAACAGTTTACTCAAATTTGGATAGGGATATGTATGAGGAGTACTTTTAATTTATGAAGACCCACACTTGGTATCTTTGTCCTCTTTTGAAAGGAAGAAAGTTGGTTTGGTGTAGGTGGGTGTATTGTACCAGGTATGTTACAGATGGTTATATTGATAGGTATAAGGCATGTCTTGTTGCAAAGGGTTTTTCATAGGTGGAGGGTATTGATTACTCTAAGACCTTTGCTCATGTTGCCAAGATGAATTCTATTTGCCTTGTACTCTCTCTTGCAACTTCTTAGGGATGGACAATATTTTAGATGGATGTGAAGAGTGGCTTTTTACATGGAGACCTACATTGGGAGATCTATATGGAGAAACCTCAGGGTTTTGTGTAAGACTCTTCTATGATTTACAAAATTTAGAGGTCCTTTTATGGTTTCAAACAAGCCCCTTGAGCTTGGTATGAGAATATGGATTCCATTTTGCTTGTATCACACTTCACATGCTATCATTTTGATCCTATAGTGTACACTCAACTTCATGGAGTGGATCCATTGATACTTGTGATATTTATGATCTCATTATCACAAGTAGATCACCCTTGATAATTCAAGGTGTTCAATGAGCTTTGAGAGAGAAATTTGAGATGACAGAGCTTGGACTTTTGAATTATTTTTGGGCCTATGATTTTTCAATATTCGAATGGGATAACCATACTCTAGTAGAAGTATGCTCTTGATATGCTTTAGAGATTCAACATGCTTGATTGTAAGCCTGCTCCCACACCTTTTTAGTTGGGTTTTGTTTTATCTACTACTTTCTCTACTCCCACAATGGATTCTACTTTATATAGACAACTCGTGGGTAGATTGGTGTACCTGACACACATATGTCCTGATCTTTCCTTTATGATTAGCCTTGTCTCTCAATTCTTACATGATCCTCATGAGACTCATTAAAAAGTTGTCAAACATATTTTGAGATACATTTGGGGTACTACATGTTATGACATTCACTAATACATCAGGGGATCCTCACATTGTTGGTTATACAAACTTAGGTTGGGCTAGTGATATTGATGATTAGAAGTCAACTTCTGGCTTTGTTTTATGTCTTGGTTTTGGTCCTATCACATGGTCATGCAAGAAGCAACATGCTTATATATTATCATCTACAGAGGTAGAATATAGGGCAATTGTGCTAGCTAGTCAACAGGTTTTATGGCTTTGATAGTTGATGACAGAGTTTGGATTCCCCTTGATAGTTCCACCTTTCTATGGTGTGACAATCAGAGTGCTATACGCATTTCTAGCAACCCAATTAAGAATTAACAAACCAAGCACATTGAGCTTCATATGGACTTCATCAAGCATTTGATTCAGGATGACTCTCTTAGCTTGGACTATATTCCTACTACTGAATAGGTTGCAGACATCTTCACTAAATCTTTTGCATGCCTGCAGTATCTTCAACTATGTTCTATGCTCGGGGTGAAGGAAGTTGTCCTTGGGGGGTCTCAGTAATGAGTTCTTTCTTATTTTGTTTTTAGCATTCTTCTATCTCTTTTTGGATTAGGGTTTTTTCCATGTGATTTTCCCAATTTCTCTATTTTTTAGAGATTTAGTTGTGCTGGGTACCTCATCAGACCATGTTGTTGGGACCCATTTATGCTTTCAAAATTGTATTTTCCTTGCTTTTTCATGCATTATTTGTAGCTACATTGTTTCTCATCTAAAGGGGGGTGTTAGATTAAAGCACTAATTTTATTTTATTTTATTAGATTACCTTTACTCCTTTCGTAAGATTTCCCTTTATGAACACACATTCCTATTTAATAATTAAATATTAATTATTAAATGGCATTAATTTACCTCTTAGGGTTTCCTTTTAGATTTTATGATCTCCTTTTATAAGGATTGATCAATTGTATATTTTATTCATTCTTTTGGCTGATAATTCAATCTTGGATATTGTAAGAGAAAATTCCTTGTACTTTTCTTCTCTCTCCTTCTCTATGATAGGTTTTTTGCATGCTAATTTCTTGAGCTTAGAAGATTTGTTTTTCATCAAATCTAACAATTATTTTTGTCTCGTTAGTCCTAAAAATATTTTTCTAGGATAATTTCAAAAGAAGGTTTAACCCTATTGACCTGACGGAGAAGAGGAAGAATGTTGGTGATGATATTTGGTTCACATGGTGTAACAACTAATCTGGCAAGAAAATGGTTTATTTGCAATCAAGACAAAGTGTATGTTGATGCCACTACCTTTTGTTTCTCAAAGTCTACTAGACACTACCCTATTAAGCACTTCCTGGCTAGTATCTCTAGTTATTCCCCCATATCCACATATATTTGTATTGGTGAACAACATTCCCTTAATAATAAACATGGGAAGAATAACTTGTTTAAGCTCAAAGTATCCCTTCTTCAAGATAAAGATTTCATTAAGACTATTGAAATGGATACTTTCTTGTTGAAAATTTTCAACTCTAAATGCTCACCTAAAGATGAATGAAATCACCATATAGAGGTGTGGAGAAAAATGATTCAAATTATTGGTAAAAGAAATATAAACACATAAATAATGATGAAGCATACTACTAGGAAAAACTTGATGACATTGAAAAACTTCTTCAAGAAAGGGGGAATGCTAAAAAGTTGGAAGAGGAATTGGTCTATACAAAGATGAAACTAAGAAGGAATAAAAACTATGAGAGTTAGAGCTAGGATGAATTGTCTCTAAGAGAGGGGACCAAATATTTTTGCAATCTTGTTAGAGCTAAGAAAAAGAGAGAACTCAATGAGGAAATTCAAATGGATGGTGTCTTAACTAGGGATAGCAAAGAGATATTGTTTGCATTCTACAACTTCTATAAAGACCTATTCACATCAAAACATGGGGTTAATAATCAAAGATCCCTAGAAAGATGTTTAAATCCAACTCTGAGAAAGTCTCTGAGAAAGAAGACAAGTTGTTGGAGAAAATTATTGAAATAAAAGAAGTTGAATATGCAATCAAATCAAATATATAATAGAAAATATCTTGGATTGGATGGTCTCCCTGTTGGGTTCTACAAACATAATTATGAATTGGTTAGTTTCAAAATCCTAGCACTATATGAAGATTCTTTTGAAAACAGATCATTGGGTGAGAATATTACTAGGGATATAATAAAACTACTACAAAAAAGTGATGATATGTCTCTGGTGAAAAGTTTGAAGCCTATTACTCTTCCTAACCTATCATGTAAGATTATTGCTAAACTGTTGGCTATAAGAATTATAAATTTTTTAAATAAGATCATTTATCTGACTTAATCTTTGACTTAATCTAATCTAGTTTTATAAAAGGTAGATACATACTATAGAATTTAATGACTAGTTGGAAAGCTACGGTTTCATCTAAAGTTGATGGACAAAATGCAACTATGAGTCTACTTGATTTCGAGAGGGCTTGTGATGAAGCACAATAGCCATTTTCTCTAGGCCCACTTAAAGCCTTTTGTTTCCCTCCATACTAATACAAATGTGTTTCAATACTTTTCAAAGGTTTTTTTACAGTAATTGAAGTGAATGGTGAAATTTCTAATGTCATCCCCCTAAAAAGGTGCATTGAACACGGTTGTCACATTGCCCCAAGTCTATTTGTTACTGTCACACATGCTTTCTCTTTCATTCTAAGGGATTAAGAGTTGGGTCCTCTAGTCAAAGGTATTTCCATGACAAATTGAAGTTTTTATGCTTAGATTCATGTGCAAAATTTGCCCCTCAAAAATCAATTGTTGTAGGTTGGACTAAATTTTCTCCTCCATGGCTCTCACCTAGGGGATGGATGTGGGTTGTTCTTAATACTATTATTTAGTACCTAGGAATATCATTTGTAATTGATCCCTCAATTAAAGAAATGTGACAATGAGCTTATTCAAATATTGAAATGAAACACATAGAATGGAAAACTCATATACTATACTTGGTAGGGAGAGTTGAAGTTGTGTATAAGGTGCAAAAATTCAATACTATCTATTATGCTATGTATTGGCTCTTTTCTAAATATCAAACCAATAAACTTGATGATATTTTGAGGGGTTTCCTTTGGTCAGATGGTATGGGTGTTAGTAAGAGGCATTATGTCAAATGAGATTGTAACTATAGGCCAAGAAAAATGGGGTGTTGGGTCTTAGGGACCTAAAATTCCATGGGATTGATTTAACTTAAAAATATTTTTTCAAAGACTTACATGACAATGAACCTTGGTAATCATAGTAAGAAATAATATTTGTAGATATACCATTAAGAAAGGAAAATAATTAAATAATGTTCCTCTTTGTAATATCATTTTTGGAGATTTTAATTTGAATATTTTTTGGGTCTAATTTATTTTCACCTCCATGGTGAGCTTGGTCTTAGGTGAGAAAGTTGCTATGCTCCAAAAGTGTGGTTGGAGGATCTCCAACTTATGTTGTTACTGATAGATCCATTTGGTGAGGAACCTACCTCAGTGATAAATTATTGGCATTGACCCAAAGTTATTCTACTAGGGAATAGAATCCTAAAGGCATCTTACTTGTTAGTGACATTTTGATTCATAACTAAATGGGGGCTTGGGAAGATGTTGGTGAAAATATTGGTATACCTCTTTCATACATTGATTATTAAAGCTACTGATAATTTCTTTCTTGGTAAAATATATGACACTAATCAATTCCTTATGTAATTGAAATGGTTTGATGACACTATATTGTTTGATGTATGAACTAAACAAATATATACCATGTTAAAAGATGACTCTTCCATATTCAGTCAAATTAATTGTTGGGGCCTTTGTTGGTAGGACCCTAGTTGGCACTTTATTTTTGAAAGGTTTTGGCACTCCCCTCTTAAACTGAAAAAGGATTTTTTTGGATGGATTTTAATGTTTAAAAAATAGTTTTTGGATCTATTCTCTCCTCTTTTGGCATTTAATCTTCACAATCTTTAGCTTGTGGTTGCCTCAAAACTTTTGAGCATCTTTTATTTGAATATAAATTTGCTAGTAAAGTTTGGTTTCTTTTCTTTGGTCATCCAGTTTCATGGAATACTAAACTTGGCTTGTCCAGAAATGAGATTTGGGTTGGCTTTGTTGATTTTTTTGACTTCAAATTGAATAAATCATGGTTTTGTTTTGCTATTGAAGTGTTGTGGTTCCTATGAAAGTAGAGGAATAATGAGGTTTTTCAAAATAGAAAAAGGGGTCTTATTGAGTTTAATTAGACACTCGTCCACTCCTGTACAATGTCTCGAGTTTATATTATTTCGAAGGTTCCTCAAGATGTAGTCATGCAATATTATTACATGAAGGTGCCATGATCCTATACAAAGAAGATATGCAATTAGTGCACTATTTTGATACCTATATTGATATGTTGAACCAAGAGGAATTGGATAATCTGAAATAATTTACCAAAGATAGAAATATTGACATCAACAAAGAGAATGCTCAAATAAAGGAAAAGTGGGAAAATAGTGGGCCATGTTGGGAAGATGTTGCAAACATACCCCTAGTTTTATTTTCATGTTGGATTGCCAAATTCTTTTAGGCCAGTTTATGATTAGCAGTACTTGGTTGCTGAATTTGATTGGATGTTATTTCAAACTCAATTTATATATGTGATAAACTATTTGATACTTAGTTATCTCATGTGTTCATGATTATTTCGATGATGATATATGTATGTTAGTATAGTGATTTTAGTTATTTCATGATAATAGATAGATGGATGATTTATATGTAGTTTCTATGGATACTTACCCCATACTTGCATGTGTATGGTGTACTTGTATGTTTTACTTTATGTTTGACATTTCTGATGCAATTGAGGGAGGGAGTCGCAGTCACCTGCTAGTTGGGATCTATAGGATGCACCACTCCCCACCATTGAAAGTTTAGTTTAGATTTATATGTATATGTACATGCTTGGATTTTATGTGGATTGCAGGTACTGGGTATCAACTTCCCTAAATTGCCACTATTGATATAAGATTATTTTGAAGTGAAGAACCTGTAATAGAACAATCATTATTTTGTCAATGATATCAAACCTACTACCTGCTGGTGAGACAATTGCTTTTTGGTTTGAAAGCTATCATTTAGTTGATTGATGAAGAGGATTTGAAAAAAGGAGATAACAATAGCACCTAGAGAAAGGTTGAGTTATTTGGTATGTAAAAGAAGCACTAAGACCAAATATTAGATTGATACTATAGTGTATTGTTTATCTACTTAAAGTCTGAAATGAAAGATTACTCAAGTCAAGACTGGAAGAAGATCAAGTATGAAAAGTGTTTGCCAAGCCTTGCAAAGTAGTCAGTGCAAGCCGAGTAGAAATCAGTGGAAGCTGAGTGCAAATCAAGAGATGCTGAGCAAAGATGAAAAACAGTACAAGCCGAGTGATTGTTAGTATATGCCTAGTAAATTTTAGTTGGTGCCAAGCATTAGTAAACTTTAGTGTTTGTTGAGTGAACTTGTGTTGGCCAAGTGGAAGAATAGTATAGATGTCAAGTGACAACATATTGATGCCGAGTGCTAGCAAATATGTTAAATCAAAGATTTGAAAAATTTGAGCTGACTATTTTATTTTCTTGAATTGTGTAAAGCATGTGGAAGATAACTATGATGAGCTAGTGACACAAAATTCAAGGTAAACCATTTTGAGGTGAATTCAAGGAAAATTGTAGAAGAAGTTTCTAGAGGAACCAAATGGAAAAGTGGGTAGATTCATTGTATCCTACCTAATCCTAGAATGGATGATTGTGGTTAAGTGGTAAAAGATCTTAATTCTCTATTTATAGAGCTAGTTGGTTAGAAGCAAAGGTTGTCATGTGCGAGAACCTAAGGAAGACAAGGAGTCTAGGGTATTGCTTCATTCAGTGGCCCAACAGAAGTGACTGCAATTGACATGCAAAGCAAGAAGGCTTAAGAGTATGAATGCTGAAAGGGTGAACAAGCTATTAGAGATGAAGTGTGTGAAAGCCAAGCAAAATGGAGGATTGAAACAAAGATCTGTAATTTGCAAGTGAGTTGAAATTTGTTATCAAATCAAGCCTTACTATTACTTTCTAATCATTGTATCAGTCTAGGCTAAATCCTTTGGATTAAGGTTGACCTAACAGTCATTTGTAAATCCTTTAACTGGGTGACATTCTAATGGAATGGTCTAAAGTCCTCTAACAAGGCTCACTCCTAACAGGGTGATTGAAATCCTTTAACAAGGTCACATTTAACGGTGTGTATTGTAACCTTTAATAGGGTTGGCCTTTCACTGGGCATCACTTTAGAAGAGTGAGAATTAGTAGCATGTTATTAGTGTTTTTCCCAAATTGGGTTTCCACATAAAATCCTCGTGTCAAATTGTGTCAATTTCTTATGTTGTTTCATATTTATATTTCTGCAAAGTTGTTTTGACCTAGGACAGTAACCTACAAAGTTTATGTATTGTATGATCTAATGGATGCATACATGACAAGGTTTTATGGATATGGGTCTACTAAACATGGAAAAATTTTATTTGTACATTTGGACCTTGGACAATTGATTCACCCCCTCTCTCAGTTATTCTAAAAAATTCCAACAACTGGGATGAACATGTCCTATCACAGTATCTCAATGGTAAAAGAGGGGAGATAATTCTTAGAGTTCAAATCCTAACCTTAAGTCAATTGTCTTAAAAGTAGGACAAGTATCTCAGTTTTACCCTTCCAAATTCATCAAGTGACATGAATTCGTGATTTTGATCCTCGAGTTTGATCTAGTACTCTCTTCTTTATAGTGTGTTTTTGTATTTAGTTTTGTGGGTTTGTTGTGATTTTCAGTTATTATTAAATCAAATTAAAAGATAATTTAATGAAAATTTAGTAAAGAAAAATCAATATTTAATTATATTTAATTAATTAAGAAATTGATTAAATAAATAAAAGAATTAAATTTAAAAGATTTAATTAAGTTCTAATTTTGGCGTAATTATATTTATTTAATATAATAATAATTTATTTAGGAGTTTCATTTTAATAATAAAATTTAAATATTATTATTAGTTAAATTAATAAATATTTGATTAAAGAGGTCTTGTGATTTAATATAACAGAGAAATAATTAATTTAATAAAGTTTATTTTAATTAACTTACAAAAGTTTGCACATGAAATTAAAATAAAATAGAATAATAAAAAAAATAGTTTTGTATGATTGCAAAACCGAAACCCTCAGAGGGAGAAAGCTCTGTATTAAGAAATTAGAGCTCATTTCCCCACACATAGGTTTGGAGGAGCCAATTTTTGGGAAGAGGGTTTTTGAATGAAAGGGAATTTGCTTGCGAGCTCTGAGCATCTAATCATTTAACATTACATTCAGGTAGGATCTTGAGCATCCGATCATTTAGTATTACATTCAAGTAGGATCCTATTGAAGTTTTGTGTAGTAATTATTCTTTTGAAATCTCTGTTTTTTCTGTTTTTATGGATCTGTATTTAGAATTTAATTGGGTTGAAACCCTTGTTTGGTAAATTTTAGAGATTCATAATTTGATAAATTACAAATCGAGTAGGGTTTGAAAAAAGAATAAAAAATGTTATATACAAAATTTGATTGGTGTTCGTATTTTTCCTATCATATCTACAATGTAAATATATAAATATAAATATAAATATAAATATAAATATAAAATATATATATATATATATGTGTGTGTGTGTGTGTGTGTGTGTGTGTGTGTGTGTGTGTGTGTGTGTACTAATATAATTACCACAATAATGTGATAATTATATTATATTTAAAAAAAATGAATTTATGCAATGGAGACTTTGTAAATGATATGGGTTTTATTTAAAATGATTTTTTTAAAAATTATATACAAAAAATATGGGAGGCGGGCCACCGCCCCCACCTCCCCTCCTTCTCCTTCTTACTTGTCGGCAACCCTTTATGGGGAGTGCACGTGGTAGTTCTGCTGCAGCAGTAGCAGGTACTGCTAACACAATACCCTGCTGCTGCGACAACAAGCCTATGAGCTTTAAATTGAAAAGAAGGTAAGTGTTTTTTTATAAAAAAGTTTACTTTTATTTTTATTAATATATATATATTTAAATATAGGTTTTTTTTAAATATATATTAAACATTAATACTTATTAAATATGTTATTATTAATATTAAATATTATAAATAATAATATTATTAATAATTAGTATTTTAATAATAGATTGTAATTGTTTTAGTAATGATTTAATACAAATTATTAATAAATAAATAATTATTATCATTAATAATTTAATTGATTATTGTTGAATTTTAAATAATATTTAAAATAATCTTTTTTTATTAAAATATATTTGGCAAGCAAATTTGATAATTTGTAAATTAGGAAAATGATTATTTTTAACAAACTTAGGTTTTGTTTAAATGGGTTAGTTTTATATGAAAATGATTTCTAATACTAAGGAAATTCTATTACTTTTGATAATTCAAAAAACCTTAGTAATATGACACTTGAATAGAAACAAAAACTGAAAACCCGTTTGTATATTGAACTCTTATGTTCTCAAAACCAAGCAAACTATGAAAAACACTTGTTGAATTTCTTGATGAGATGTATGTTGTATCGCATGTTGGGGTTTAGGTTTGACTTAGTGTGTTGACCATTCAAGATGTTTACCAGAGGCTTGGGGGTTTTTGTTCTATGATGATGTTATGGTTATGATTTGGTCATGATCTTTTATACTCGACCATGGTGATATGTCATGTGTTTTCTATGATGAGTTTTGATCAGTGCTTGTTAGTGCTTTTGAGTTGTTTGTATAGAATTGAGGTGATTATTGTGATTTTCCTGGTGTAACCTTTGAGTTTCGATTAGTTGTCTTTTGATGCTTTCCAGTTGTTGGTATAGGACTAAGGTGATTATTGTGATTGGTCTTTAGGTGCTTTCCAATTGCTTGTAAAGGACTGAGGTGTATACTATTTTTTATCTATAGGTGCTTTTCAATTGCTTATAAAGGACTGAGGTGAAAGTTGTGATTTTACGAGTTGTACTTTTTATGAGCTTAAGGTAGGTAATCTACATGTATTTTGGAAAGTGACTTGCAATAGAGGCCAGAGTCCTAAAGAGGCTACTTGGGTAACCCATTATAAGTTGTTTTAATAAGCAATAACATTTCATTAAATGAGAGTAAAATAAACTAATAAGAGTCAATGTTTTTCCTTGCCCATGCCTTGAGTACTAGTACAATCTAGGATGGGGGTAGAGAGGATGCTTGGTTGCATCCTTGCTTTGTTAGTATGCCTTATCTATACCAAAGGACACTGATGCTACATAGAGACACTAGGGGGTCAGAGTCTAGAAAGGCTGCCAAGGTAACCTTAGAGTTGGCTCATGCGATGACACTTACCCACTTACACAACAGATTTCCTATGTGTCTTTGTTGCCTCTAGGCTTAGATGTTACTTTTGTCTTATCACCTTAGAGATAGATTTCTATAAGGTTTTCCTTGACCTAGATGTTGGTTTTGACTTTTGGGATTGATATCTGTGTGGGACTTGAGACTATCTCCTTAGCCTAGTAGGAGTGAGCCATTTAGGTTCCACGAGGTCGGGTGGTAGTGCATTTTTCTTATACCATTGAGATCCGATAGGTGGATTTCATTGTTGGATGTTCTTATGTAGTTGTTCTATCTTTTTGATCTTGTATTTTGTTGGATGGTTATATTCTATTGTATTATATTTGATTATCAGAGATCTTATGAGATGTTGTATTTTATTCATGATGTATATTCTTTGAGCTTTTTATACATTGTGACTTGTACAGTGGATGATTATGAATTCTAATTATGCCAAGTGACATCTTATGTAATCATATATTATTTAATTGGAATTGTACTTGTAATAAATCTTTGATGTGGTTTTGTTGTGTATCAAATTTAGTATTAATAAAACTTATATTATATATGTCTTTCAATGTCATGGAACCTTTAAGAGATGTAATCTATTTATGGTTGTTTGTATGTATGCAAGTTATTGCTTCCACTATATTATCTATTCTTGTTATTATCTTTAAAAAAATGTTTGAAAAACTTAGTGAAACTTTAGGTTAATTTCTTTTCAGTTCCCTGGTGGGGCATTACAATCTTGTACAAAGAAGATATGCAATTAGTGCACTATTTTGGTACCTATATTGATATGTTGAACCAAGAGAAAATGGATAATCTATTTTTTTTACCAAAGATAGGAACATTGGCATCAACAAAGAGAATGGTCAAATCAAGGAGAAGTGGGAAATTAGTGGGCCATGTTGGGAAGATGTTGCAAACATACCTCCTGTAATGGATCCTCCTATCATTGCCTTTGATGTGACAAGACAAAATGCAACAACAATATAATTGGCTAACGTGATTAAGAAAGGGGAAAATTTATTATACTTTCTATCTTTTTTTAAGTGTTTTTACAAACTTGTTATGTATATCCTCTGATGGACAAAAACTAGTTGTATAGTTATAGATACCATGATGTATAGGAGCATAGGAGCATGGATTTATAGTATACAAAATTGACTTAGGTATAGCTCATTGATGTTATTATTATGATTCACGCTTGATAACAATGTAGGTAGTTTTTAAATTGCTTTAAAATAATAATAATAAATATTTTGTACATTCCTAGAGTCAAGTTTCATTGACCCATGATTATAAGTTTATTATCTCTTTTTATTTTTCTTTATAATTTTTATAATTCAATATTAAGTGGAGGTATAAATTTAATCATAAATATTGGTTTTGTTGAACATCTAAATCTTGTTTTTCCAAACTAAGAAAAATGCCTAATGCTTTCTTGGAAATTATTGTTTTATTAAGAGAGGGAAACAATTACTTTTTCAATCAATTAAGCATTCATTTGGACTACTATAAATCAAACTCTACTACACTTGTTTAGGCTAAATGTTTGCTAACAATATTGGTATAATGTCTTTAGAGATATACTAGCTTTATTTGTGTTGTTGAACAATATAAACTATCATAAAATTAAACTTCTTAAATGAGTTTGAAAAACCCAAACCCATTATTACAACATTAAATTAACTATTAAGATCACATGTCAAAGTACTAATAGTCCTTCTTCTTCTTCTTCCTTTTCTTTTTCCTCTTCCTCTTCCCCCTCCTCCTCCTCCTCCTCCTCCTCTTCTTCCTCTTCTTCTTCCTCTTCCTCTTCCTTCTCCCCCTCCTCCTCCTACCCCTCTTCTTCTTCTTCTTCATATTCCTCCCTCTCTTCTTCTTCCTCCTCCTCCTCCTCCTCCTCTTCTCATTCTTCTTCCTCCTCATCCTCCTCTTGTCCCCCCTGTTCCTCTTCTTCCTCTTCCTCATCCTCTTCCTCTTCTCCATCTCCATCTTCTTCCTCTTCTTCTCCTCATCCTCCTCCTCCTAGTTTGAAAACCCAAACCCATTATTGGAACAATTAATTAACTATTAAGATCACATCTCCTCCTCCTCTTCTTATTATTATTTATTTAAAGATGAATAATAGAAAAGGCTAAATAGACATACAATAGAAGAAGAAGAAGACAAAGAAGAGGAAGAGGAAGGGGAAGAGGAATAGGAAAAGGACAAGGAAGAGGAAGAGGAAGAGAATGAAGAGGAGGAGGAAGAGGAAGAGGAATAGGAAGAAGAAGAAGAAGAGGGGGAGGAGGAGGAGGAGGAGGAAGAGGAAGGAGAAGGAGAAGGAGCAATAGTAGGAGGAGGAGGAGAAGAAGGAGTAGGAGGAGGAGGAGGAGAAGAAGAAGAAGGAGAAGAAGGAGCAATAGTAGGAGGAGGAGAAGAAGGAGAAGAAGGAGGAGGAGAAGGAGAAGGAGGAGGAGAAGGAGAAGGAGGAGGAGTAGGAGAAGGAAAGGAGAAGGATAAGGAGGAGAATAATAAGGAGAAGAAGGAGAGAAGGAGGAAGAGAAGAAGGAGGAGAAGAAGGAGGATAAGAAGAAAGAGAAGAAGAAGGAGGAGGAGGAGAAGGAGGAGAAGGAGAAGCAGAAAAAGGACGAGAAGAAGGAGGAGTAGGAGAAGGAGGAGAAGGAACATAAGGAGGAGGAGGAGGAGGAGGAAGAAGGAGAAGGAGAAGGAGAAGGAGAAGTAGAAGTAGAAGGATGAGGAGAAGGAGAAGAAGGAGAAGAAGGAGAAGGAGAAGGAGAATAAGAAGGAGAAGTAGAGGGAGGAGGAGAAGGAGGAGGAGAAGGAGGAGGAGGAGGAGGAGGAAAAGAAGGCCCAAATGCTTGCTTGGAAACTAATGTGTTAGATTTAATCTTTAATATTGGTTTCATTGAATGTCTATACCTATTTTTTCCAAATTGAGAAAAATGCCCAAATGCTTGCTTGGAAACTAATGCATTAGTGAGAGAGAAAACATAAATTAAAATTTTAGTCAATTAACCATTAATTTTTTCTTGAAAATCAAACTATAATACATTTGTTCAAGTTGGATATTTGCTAAAAATATTGGTATAATATCTTTAGAAATATACTTGATTTATTTGTGTTCAATATCTCTATAGAAGTACTTGCTTTATTTCTATTGTTGAACCTAATATAAACTATCACAAAGGTGAACTTCTTCAATGAGTATGAAAAATCAAGACCTATTATTGCAACATTAAATTAACCATTAAGATCGCATGTCAAAGTACATAATAGTAAAATAGAAAGTAACTGATTGTAAGGATTTAATAGGACACTAAAGTACGTCAAGAAAATATTCCAACATCAAAAATTTGATAGCATTTTGGCAATAATTTCATAGATACAAATAACCCATAAAATTTGTAGATAGTTTATCCAATGCAGAGAGAGAAGAGTTTAGAGGAATCATAAGTGAATTCAAAAAATAAGAACACTCCAAAACCATAGCATGCCAAATATCAATGCCCACATATAACTAATAAAAACATCAATGAATTAAAACATAACTATCCAAACATTTTTTACTTGTGTAAGAGGGAATGAATCCCCCGAATTAATGTCATATTATCCACCCATCACACATTATGGAACCCATGTGGCACACTAATAATTTTGACTCTCTCCTAATGTCTATGATTGGAAATGTTGTGTAAATGAAATCAAATTGTATGTACTTTGTTAATGGGCCCTTAGTGTACTGGTGAAGTTGAGAGGTTCTTAAAGAGCCCACTAGGGATCAAGTCTCACCAAGTGTATGGCTTTAACATTGAAAAGGGATGAGGCTAGGATCATGCATTGGGCTAATTTGGCGGAATGGATATCCATTAGGTCTTTGTTCTTAGCCGAAGAGGTTCAACTGTAAGGCTTGTGCTCCTATATCGGGTAGCTACAAATATTTTGTGGAGGACCTCCATAAAAAAAAATTGTATGTACTCTCTCATGCTCCAAATCCTTTATTAATGTCACAACTACTAATATTTACAAGTCATGAGGATTTCTCACAATTGTAGAGTTCCTAACTCTAATTGTGACTTATGTTATCTAACTTATATAGCCATAAATAAAATATATACCCAAGTACTCCTTTATAGATATGGATCACATTTAACTATCAATTTGAGGTCGTAAACTTGAAATGGGCTAGCATAATATATGCATCATGACATTACTTATATTTTTTATATCTAATGAAAATAAATTGTTGTAAAAATAATTATTGATATTCTCACTAATAGAACTAAAATCTAGTTTAACATTTTATATTGATATGGGAATGATGAGAAGGTCTACCGTACTGAAATAAAGAATAACTACTAAAATAAATTTTTAGTTCCTATACTAGATTAAACTCATTGTAATACCCATTTATTATTACCATTAAATCCAATATTATCATATAGAAAATTCTAAAAATAATAATAATTTTAACTAATTCTTATCTAACATTGAACTAAACAAAGGAGTTGTACCTCAAGTAGGTCCCCTTGAGTATAACCCAAAGAAAATTAACAAAATGAAAGTATTGGAACATCACTCATCATAATCATAAATACACCATAGAAAATCACATAAATAAATAAATTAAATATATCATCACTATATTCTTTGACCTAGTGCCCTCAACTACAACATTTGAAACTTCATTATTTAGAGATTTAGAAGTCTGAAAAATTCAACCTTACATGTGCATAACTCCCTAAATTTAGGAGAAAAAATGAAGAATCGCTAAGACAAGATAATTATGAGAAAATTACTTAATGAGATCAAACAACCTTAATCAATTAAAACATAATTAACAAATCCATACACTTTAACAACAATAATAAACTAGTTTATTGCAAATAATCAACGAAATTTTGGAACAAGTCTTCACTACCTTCATTCTTCGACAAATCAACTGTTAGATTGTGGTGACTAATTAGGGAAGTACTGTACATACTCCATAATTCATTGGCAGGTTTGAGGGCCGGGCCAAGCCTTGAGCAGGGGTTTGGGGGCGGAGCCCTCAGTTTTTTTGGGCCCTATTTTATCAGGATTTTGGGTTGACATGTAATTATTAATTATAACCCTAAAATGGTAAAAATAATTGTATAAAATGGCTTAGGGTTAGGGATTGTTTCATTGTTGTGATACAAAAATTGGTTCTTGCGACAGTATTGAGCTATAAGGGATTACAGATTGTAATCAGGTTGTAATCACCAGATCATAATAATATTGAACTTTTTGTTTGGTGGACGTAGCCTAGGGATTGGGTGAAACATGTTAAATCTTGGTGTCTTGTGTTCTTTTCTGTGTAATCTATTATTTTCTGATATTATTTATATTTGCATGTAATTATTATTTATGTCTGTGGTTTAATCTTAATATCAACAACAACACACAAGTTGGAAAGACTAATTCAACCCTATATCTCATGGATGTAATATATTTACCAATCAAATTGCACGAACCATGTTAATTTACCACAATCAACTATTTCAAAACTAGTTAGTATAATTATAGTCATATCCAAATATGTAATCACATTTTCATCACATTTATCTCCATGAATGACTTATAATCATATTTCACATTATATATACATGTAAGCATGAAAGTGTTGCATATACATCTTAAAACATATAAACTATCAAGTTATATGCAACACATACATGACATTGAAAAAAAGAGAGGTTTAAACACAGTCATAAAACCTATACAAAAGAGCTATAAAAATATCCATTTTCCCCTAATGTTCTACTTGTCCCAAAGTAGGAGTGACCATATTATTTATAAATAATACAAGAGCCCTAATGTTAGATATTGCAACGATGCCTAGGTTTGGATTAAGTGGACTCCAGTGGAACCCTTTATATCTACCAATTATCTTCAATCTAGATTCTTCTTGTTTTTCATATAGAGGGAGCCATGTGAGTTCCTATTGACATTCTAGTCACATATATGTCCAAAATATGTGTATTATTATGTAATAATTGAAGAGGAAGTGTGGTTCCTTACATTTTAGTTCATATGTAAGTTCTTGCCAACATTGTGTCATATATGCTTGCACATTTCTCCTTCTTTCCCTTACCAAATGTGTGAACATAGCATAAGTAAATTTCTTGTTTTGCAATAGCTACTATTGAATACAATTGATTAATTGTGTATTGTCTTTGATGTTACACAAAATGTCATATTATTGCTAGGCGGTGTATATTGAGCTCACTTGGGCATTGAAGACAGTTTCCCGTGTTTTCCAAGCATTCTAGATTTTACCAAGTTGAGAAGCAAGTGTATTTGAGTTCACTCGGGCATCAAAGGAAATTTTGCAAAAGATGAGTGTTAACCGAGCTCACTCGGTTAATGGAGGAAATATTGGATGGAACCAATGTTAACCAAGATAACTTAGTTATCAAAGGAACTTTGTGAATATATAAAAAATCATTTCTGAGTTAGTGTCTATCGAGTAGGGTCGATTGATTGATGCAGGAGCATCCTGGGTTTCCTTGCAATCCTACACTTTGTTCTTTCTGTCTATTGGTGTCAAGTTCTTAGTGGATGCCAAGTCATTCCTTTGATTGTCGAGTTCCTGTGGTTGCCAAGTGAACTCTTTGGATGCCAAGTCATTCTTAGTTGCTACTAAGTTCTTTTGGTTGTCAAGTGAATTCCTTTGGATGCCGAGTGAATCCTTTGGTTGTCGAGTGCCTTTGGTTATCGAGTGATTTTCTCTAGTTGTCGAGCATTGGAGGATGCCTAGTTGCCGCCGAGTGATTCCTTTGGCTACTGAGCTCGTATGGGTGCCAAGTGCCAATTTTTTGGAAGTCTTCATTTGTTGAGTTATCTGTGTCTGGTTCCAGCTTGGGCTAACCCTACTTGCATTTGATTTTGTTTAGGTAGTTATCTAGCTTGGGCTAACCCTACTTGCATTTGATTTTGTTTAGGTAGTTAATATCTGTTTGAGCTGACTTGTGGCTTTCCATTTTCTAGAATCTTCTGTAAGCCATTTTGAAAAGTATTTAAAGAGGTCTAGGTTTGAGTTTAAGGGAGGGAAATGAAGTAGGAAAGTAAGGGGAAAAGTGTGAAACAGAACTGAAAGTACAAATTTACTGTTGGATTTAAATACAAATGTATTTGTAATTGGTCATAACCTAGAAGACCTTACAACTGGGCATGTATGAAGATATTTTGACGAATCAATAAAGATATCCTTACTCTCTCTCTCTCTCTCTCTCTCTCTCTCTCTCTCTCTCTCTCTCTCTCTCTCTCTCCCTCCCTCCTTAGTGTTGTTCTTTGTGTTTGCTTCCGTTGTGTTAACTCTTGCAGGGTGGTTTAGATAGCTCGGTGAGCCTTTGGCTCTAGTTATTCACTCTTTTACCTGTGTCAGGTGGTATTAGAGCTTGAGATTCATCCTTGTGGAGATTGGATCATGTAGAACCCTAATTTGGATTTGGTTGTAGGGTGGTAGATCTGTGGATTTGACTTATAACTTGTAGAGGGTTACGATCTTGTAGGAACCTGATTTGTAAAGATGGTTCATGGTAGAAGAAATGTTGATGATGCTATATTGGATCAGTTGAGATAAATTGTAGAAAGATTAGATGCTATAGAGACAACCCAGAGGAGAGGAGTGCATCTTGATGATGTAAGTGATGATGAAGCAGTAGAACCAAACCATAATCCAGAACCTGAAGAAGATCAAGATGAGAAAATATTGTTGTGAGTGTTGTCTAGGAAAAATTCAAAGCCTACTATAGAAGTTGTTCCTTATGATGGAAAATTGGATACCAATGCTATGTTGGATTGGATCTCTGATATGGAGAAGTTCTTTGAGTATAAAAACACTCCTGATAATAAAAAGGTGAAGATTGCAGTCACTAGGTTGAAAGGTCATGCATCACTATGGTGGGAACATGTGCAAACTGATAAACAAAGGAGAGGAAAGGAGAAGATTAGAACTTGGCCAAAGATGGTGAACAAGGTAAATAAAAAATTCCTCCCTGCTAATTACCAAGTTAGCTTGTTAAGAAAGATGCAAAATTTGAAACAAAAGGACATGACTGTGAAAGAATATACTAAGGAATTCTATAGCACATCAGATCTAGACATGTGGATGATGATGTTGAGAAAATTGCAAGGTACATTAATAGATTAAGATCTAGAATTCAAGATGAAATAAGTTTTGTGAATTTGGAAAGTGTAGAAGAAGCATATCAATATGCCTTGAAAGCTGAGGAGATCTTGACAAAGAAGCATGAACAAAGACAAAGAGTTAGAGGTGGTAGATTCTTGAGAGGCAGAGGTAGATCTTATGGAGAAAGTGGTAGATTTGACAGTTCTATCTAGGATAAAGGCAAAACTAAATGGAAGAATGATGACAAAGGCAAGATTGAATGGAAAAGTGGTAATTCTTACTAAGGAGGTACTAATTCTTACCAAGGAAGAGGTAATTCTTATTCTAGAGGTTGATTTCGTAGTAATTGTTTCAGATGTGGTAAACAGGGACATAGATCTTTTGAATGTAGATCCTCTAAAAGTAGGAAAGGTAATAGAAATGTTGTGATTCAAGGAGAAGATGAGGGTTCACTAAGTGGACCTAAGGCTAGAGAAAATCTAATGGTGAGAAGAACCTTATGCAATAAGAGAAGTGACGAGGAACCTGTTTTAAGGAGAAGTCTTTTCAAGACAAGATATAAGATGGCTGGAAAATGTTGCAAAGTGATCATTGACAATGGAAGTTTTACAAATCTAGCATCAGAAGAGTTGGTTATCAAGTTGCAGTTGTAGAGGTTGAAACATCCCAAACCTTATCATGTTTCATGGATCATAGATGAGCATAAGATATTGGTAAGTGAACAATGCCTTGTGAAGTTCAAAATTGGAAATTACTTTGATGAAGTTTTCTGTGATATTATGCCCATGGATTGTTGTCATATTTTGTTCGGCAGACCTTTGCAATATGATAGATATGCTATACATGATGGAAGATTGAATCAATATACTCTTTGGGTAAATGGGAAGAAACAAATATTGTTGCCTTTGATTAAAAGTCCAGATGAGGTTAATTGTACTACTATAATAATTTGCATGGTGAATGGAAAGCAATTTGAAAAGGGAATGAAAAGGAACCAAGTTCGTTTTGCTATAATTCCTAGAGGACTGAGTTGTGTGCCAAAAAATAGTTTTAACCGAGTACCAGTTAGTGGTGACCGAGTGACAACAAAAATTAATGGTAGCCGAGTACCAGAAGAAATTACTAAGTTGCTGAATAAGTATAAAGAAATTATTGTTGATGATATTCCTAATGGTTTACCTCTAGTAAGAAGTATAAGTCATTGTATGGATCTGATTCCTGGAGCTAGTTTTCCAAATAAAGCACCATATAGATTGATACCTACAGAGAATGAAGAACTTAATAGACAAGTGCATGAGTTGTTGCAAAAAGGTTTGATTAGAGAAAACTTGAGTCCATGTGCTATACCTATTGTATTAGCACCTAAAAAGAATGGAGAATGGAGAATGTGTACTAGTTCCAGAGCTATTAACAAAATCACAGTGAAATATAGGTTTCCTATGCTGAGGATGGATGACATAATGGATTGTTTGAGTGGAGCAAGGTATTTTACCAAGATTGATTTGAAGAGTGGCTATCATCATATCAAAATTAGAGACGGTGATGAATGGAAGACTGCTTTCAAGACAAAAGATGGTTTGTATGAATGGTTGGTTATGCCTTTTGGTTTGACTAATGCACCTAGTACTTTCATGAGGTTGATGAATGAAGTTCTGAAAAGATTTTTGGAAAAGTTTGTGATTGTTTATTTGGATGACATTTTGATATTCAATAAGACTAAAAAAGAACATCTTGAGCATATTACACAAGTATTGCGGAGGTTGAAAGAGTAAAAGTTGGTGATTAATTTGAAAAAGTGTTCTTTTATGCAAGAGGATATTTTGTATTTGGGATTTGTGATTTCAGCTGATGGATTGAAGATGGAACCTGAGAAGGTTAAAGCAATTTTGGAATGGCCTACACTTGAGAATGTGGGTGAGATAAGATCATTTCATGGTTTGGCTAGTTTTTATAGAAAGTTTATAAAAAAATTTAGTGTTCTTTATAATGCTATGACTGAGACAATGAGGGGAGATAAAAAAGAATTCAAGTGGACACATGGAGCTGATAAGAGTTTTGAGACTTTGAAACAAAAGGTTGCTAAATTACCTGTATTGGCTTTATCTGATTTCAACAAAGTATTTCAAGTTGAATGTGATGCAAGTGGTAATGCAATAGGAGCTATATTAAGTCAAGAAGGTAAGCCTGTTGCTTTCTTTTGTGAAAATTTGAATGATGCTAAAAGGAAATATTTTGTGTATGATCAAGAATTTTATGCCATTGCTCAAGCATTAAAGAAGTGGAGACATTATTTGATTCCTAAGGAGTTTGTGTTGTATACTGATCATAAAGCTTTAGAATACTTGGGAAGTCAACATAAATTGAATCAGAGACATATGAAGTGGGTTGAGTATTTGTAGAGTTTCACATTTTTTATTAAGAATAAGAGTGGAGTTACTAACAGAGTTGCTGATGCATTGAGTAGAAGACGTTCTTTGTTGACTGAAATAAAGGTTGAAGTTCTTGGTTTTGATGAAATGAAAGAGTTGTATGATGCTGATCTTGATTTTTTTGAGGCGTGGAGAGAGTGTAGAGCACCAAATCTGATAGATCATGTAAGTAATTATGATGAGTGTTTCATTCAAGAAGGTATGTTATTCAAAGGCATTCAATTATGTATTCCTAGAAGCTCTACGAGGTTGAATCTGATTAAGGAAAAGCATAGTGGTGGATTAGCTGGACATTTTGGAATTGATAAGATATTGAGTTTGCTGAAAGAGAAGTATTATTGGCCACAAATGTATGAAGATGTTAAAAAATTTGTAAAGAGTTGTGGAGTTTGTCAAGTTGCAAAGGGAGTGAGTCAAAATGTTGGTTTGTATACACCTACTACTATTCTTGAGAAATCTTGGACTAACATCAGTATGGATTTTGTTCTTGGATTGCCTAAGACTATGAAAGGGTATGATTCCATATTTTTTTATAGTGGACAGATTTTCTAAGATGGCTCATTTCATAATAGGTAAGAAGACATCAGATGCTAAGCATGTTGCTGAACTTTTCTTTAAAGAGATTGTGAGATTGCATGGATTACCAAGAAGCATTATTTATGATAGAGATAGTAAGTTTGTTGGTTATTTTTGGAAGACTTTGTGGAGGAAGATGGGAACTGAGCTGAAGTTTAGCTCTACATTCCATCCATAGACAGATGGATAGACAAAGGTTGCGAATAGAAGCTTGGGTAATTTGCTAAGATATTTAATTGGGAATAAGCCAAGTAATTAGGAGATGGTATTGGCACAAGTTGAATTTGCATATAACAATTCTATGAATAGGAGTACAGGGAAGACACCTTTTCAGATTGTTACTAGAATGCATCCTAGAGGAGTATCAGATTTGAGAGATGTTGCTGGTGAAGAAAAGAGAAGTGTTGTAGGAGAAGAATTTGCTGATTTTATGGAGTCTTTGCATAAGGAAGTGAAGTTGAGGTTGGAACAAAGTAATTAGAAGTATAAGGAGAATGCTGATCAGTTTAGAAGACACCATAATTTTCAAGTTGGTGATGAGGTAATGGTTCATTTGAAGAAAGATAGATTTCTTGTTGGTACATATAGTAAGCTGAAGATGAAGAAATTTGGACCTTGTAAGATCTTGAAGAAGTTTGACAGTGGTAATGCATATGAAGTGGAGTTAATTGACATGGATATATCTCCTATATTCAATATTGCTAATTTATACAATTATTATGAGTCAGATGATGAAATGGCTATACTTGATGATTATCCTAAGAAGCAGTTTGAAGAAGTTGAATAGATTTTGGATCGGAGAGTTTGGCAAGAGTACAAGAGGAAAAGAGTACTATGAGTATTTGGTGAAATGGAAGAATAAACCAATTGAAGATGCTACATGGATTTCTCAATTTGAGTTGGATTCAGCTCAGGTTGTCACACTTGCATGATTCAGGAGAACCATTTCTGCAACCCTAGTTGTTTGATGCAGGAGCATCGTGGCTTTCCTTGCAATCTTGCACTTTGTTCTTTCTATCTGTTGGTGCTGAGTTTGTAGTGGATGCCAAGCGTTTAGTTGATGCCAAGTCATTCCTTTGATTGCCAAGTTCCTGTGGTTGCCGAGTGAACTCTTTGGATGCCGAGTCATTCTTAGTTGCTATTGAGTGAATTCCTTTGGATGCCGAGTGAATCCTTTGGTTGCCGAGTGCCTTTGGTTACCGAGTGATTTTCTTTGGTTGCTAAGCATTGGAGGATGCCTAGTTACTGCCAAGTGATTCCTTTGGCTGCCGAGCTCGTGTGGGTGTTGAGTGCTAGTTTTCTGGAAGTCTTCATTTGTTGATTTATCATGTCTGGTTCTAGGTTGGGCTGACCCTACTTGCATTTGATTTTTGTTTAGGTAGTTAATATCTATTTGAGTCGACTCGTGGCTTTCTATGTTCTAGAATCTTCTATAAGCTATTTTGGCAAGCATTTAAAGAGGTCTAGGTTTGAGTTTAAGGGAGGGAGATGAAGTAGGAAAGTAAGGAGGTGAAGTCTGAAATAGAATTGAAAGTAAAAATTTACTATTGGATTTGAATACGAATTTATTTGTAATTGGTCATAACCTAAAAGGCCTTACAACTGGGCATGTATGAAGATATTTTGATGAATCAATAAAGATATCCTTGTTCTCTCTCTCCTTGGTGCTATTCTTTGTGTTTGCTTCCATTGTGTTAACTCTTGCAGGGTGGTTTGGATAGTTGGGTAAGCCTTCGGCCCTAGGTATCCACCCTCTTGCCTGCGTCACTGATGAAGGATTTTCTTGTTTTGGCATATTAAGTTCAATTGATTTGTCTATTGGTTCTAGCCGACTGAGAAGATGAATATTAATTATTCTAAGTTATATTCAAGTCAACTTGATAATATGAAAGATATAAATATAAAGTAAAGTTGAGGATTAAAAAAAAAGTAAAGTGGAACATAATTGAAGATTTGATGATGCCAAGAGAAAGTGAATTAGAAGGATAAGCAGAATATCCCTGTTGAGATGCAAAGATACATTCGATCAAGAAGGATCAAGTATACAAGCCATAATTGAGATCTGTAATAAGCAATTTAGTTGCATTAGGAATAAGGTCATCTCATTGTTATTCTCTAGTCATTGTAGCAGTGATCTAAATCTCTTAATAGAGTTGGCTTAACAACTATTTGTAAATCCTCTAACAAGGTGGCATTTCTATTGAATTTTCTAAAGACCTCTAACAATGCTACTCCTAACAAGGTGATTAAATCCTCTAGCAAGGTCACACCTAACGATGTGTTTTGTAACCTTTAATAGGGTTAGCTCCTAACAAGGCTCACTTCAGAAAAGTGAAAAGCAGTAACTAGTTAAAGTTGGTGGTTTTTCCCAAATTGGGTTTCCACATTAAATCTTGGTGTCAAGTGTGTTCATGTTATTTCTCTTATGTGTATACAACTAAGTTAAATTAATATTATTCATAGATAATATCTTAATATTTTCATGTTAAGCATTTACCGAGCTATTTTAGTTATCGAGTTACAACATTTTGTCTATGTGTTTACCAAGCTTTAGTAGAGTTGAGTTTTCACAGAGTTTGTTTTGTACTGACATCTAAGGGATCTGAGATTTATTTTAGTAGTAACTGATTCACCCCTCCCCTCTCAGTGACTCCTCTTATATTTCCAACAATTCTAGAGCGTTTGGTGCTTGCAGAGAAAGTTTTAAGGACCAAAGCTAAAGATTAGGATGTCTTATAGAAGAGCGATTCCCAAGTTAAATCGAAACAAATTTTTAGCATAGCAAGGAATTATGAGGTTACATTTGGAAACTATCAGTGATTCAAGTTGTAAGTATCTTGACAATGAATACAAGACTCCTACTAGAACATTATTAGTGGAAGATATTAATAAAAAGAAAAATCATAACAATATGATGATTGACATTGCTCCTGCTCTTAATTATGTTGAATTTGATGAAGTCAAAAATTGTACTACAACTTATGATATGTGGATCAAACTAAAAGATATCTATGGAGGAGACGATAATGTAAGAAGAGCTAAAGCTAAAAGACTTAGAGGGCAATTTGATTAGATGAGGATGAGAGAAGATGAAAATATTGCAAAATATGTTGAGAGAATCAAAGCATGTGTGAGCACAATGAAAGTATCTGGAGGAAACATTGATGACAAAATAGTTGTAAGCAAGGTACTTAGAACCCTTCTTCCTACCTGTGTAATTAAACTGTCTAGTATTCAAGAGATGAGATGTGATCTAAATAGAAAAATAACTTTGGATGCTCTAGTTGGAAGATTGATAGCTTTTGAGTTGGATAACTATGATAATTATGTCCCTAGTTCTAAAGGTATTGAGTATACACTTGAAGCCAAGATTTCACTCAATAAAAGGGGTAAGAAATCAAAGGCTAGTCAATTTGAAAGTGATGAAGAAGAAGAAGTTCAAACAATGATCTTGAAGTTGTTGAAGCCCTACTTGCAAGGAAATATTCCAAAGGTAGAGGAAAGTACAAACATAAGATTCCTCTAATCTATTTTTCTTATGAAGAAGTTGGTCACATTGCTATAAGGTGCCCAAACAAAGAAGACAAGGATGAAAAGAAAAGAAATATAAGTAAAAAGGCAAGAAGCAATCCAAAAACTGCAAGGACAAAGGTAAAAAATCTTGTTTTATGGCTAAAGATTCTGATAACAGTGAAGATAAAATGGTATATATTGTTCTAAAAGATGAATCTAATGATGAAGGAGATAAAATGACACTTATCTCTCATGTTAGCAAAAATGACACATGTATTATTGATAGTGGCTGATAACATCATATGACTTGAGACAAAACAAAGTTCGAGCACATGGAGCATTATGATGGTGGTAGTGTGAGATTTGGAAACAATGAACCTTGTTGCATAAAGGGAAAATGATGTATATCATTAACTAATGAACTTAGATGTAACAATGCTTATTGGGTTGAAGGACTAAAACATAATCTACTGAGTGTGGTACAATTGAATAACATTGGATTCAAATTAGAATTTATGAATGGGAAGGCCAAACTACTAGATAGAAAAGGACATTTGGTTAGATCTGGCAAACAAACAAAAGGCAATCTATTCTATCTAGATCTCAGTAAAAGTTCATATTTTGTTGCTCAAGTAGAAGAAAGTTGGTTATGGCACAAAAGATTATGTCATGTGAACTTTGATAACCTGGTTAAGATAAGAAAATACAGAAGAGTAAGAGGTATTCCTAGCTTGAGGAAACTTGATATGGGTCTATGCAAAAAATGTCAAATTGATAAGATGGGAAAAACTAGTTTGAAAAGCAAGAACTATCATTTTGAAGAAGTCTTAAAGCTTGTACATATAGACTAATATGGACCTATTGGAATAGAAAGTTATGATGGAGATAAGTTTTTCATTCTTTTTGTTGATGAATATTCTAGAATGATGACTGTAATGTATCTAAAAGAAAAATCTAAAGCTTTTCAAAAATTCAAGTTGTATTTAGCAAGAGTAGAAAAATAAACAAAAAGAAGTTGAAATGCTTGAGATCAGACAGAGGTGGTGAATTCATTTTCAATGAATTCTGCATTGAATAAGGAATTAAGAGACATGCATTAGCCCTTGGTACACCTTAGCAGAATGATATAGCTAAAAGAAGGAACAAATCCATCATGGATTGTGCAAGAACATTGATGGTAGAAAAGAATGTTACAATCAAATGCTGGAAGGAAGCAATCAATACTACAATGCATACCTTGAATAGAGTATAGTTGAAGAATGACTCAAATCAAACTGCTTATTCATTATGGTATGGCTACAAACCTAATGTAAGTTACTTGTGTTGGAAATACAAATGGGAAATGTATACTTCTAAGGAGGGGGGTGAATTAGAAGTACTAATCTCTAACCAATAAAACTTTAAACTTTAAATAATGCATGCATTAACATATTAAAATAACATGTAAAGTAAATGCATTCACATAAACACTTGACACCAGATATGATTTCCCATAAACCCTCCAATGAGAAGGTAAAACTGGGGTGGGGATGACACCCACAATTCTTCACTACTACAATAATAAAGTTCACCTATTAAGGTTGCATAGTTTGACCATTCTCATGATCTGCCCTATGAAATGCCTGCCCTGTTAAATGCTTACAAAGGATTGTTAGATCCCACCCTATTAAAGGATTTTAACACCCTGTTAAAAGTGTGCCTAGCTGAAGGACTTTAGAACACTCACTTGGAATGTCGCCCTATTAAAAGATTTCACTATGACTAATAAGTCAACCTTAGTACAAAGGATCTCATCCTGTTGATATAGTTGTTTGAAAGTATAGTAGAATGTTTGATCTATCTATTTATAATCTAGTATTGCTGATTTCAGATCTCAACTTAGTCCATCTTGATCCTTTTTGATCTGATATGAAATTGTTGTATGCTTGATCCTCTGTTCTGCAAACTGATTCTACAATTGTGTCCTTCTTCTAAGTCACCTTGAATACCTTCTAGTCAATTCACCCCTTTTTTTCTCCTTCTATTCTTCACTTGCATGCATCTCATTCAATGATTGAATTATGGGGCTTTGTCTCCCTTTAAAAAGACTTTGGTGGCTTAGGGTTAGGTTTGAATCTATGATTGAGGTTCTTTCATTTTTCCCACTCAATTCCTCTATTTTTCTGATTGGTTGCATGTTAATCACATGGGGAATCCAAATAGATTTGATCTTATCTTCAAAGCTTTGAGATCTATCCATAAGTCAACTCAAAAGTGGTTTACATAGTTGTTTGTGCCATCAAAAACAACTAGGTCCATTCTATGTTACTTGGCACTTGATAATACTAATACTCAACACTTACTATAATTCTATCTTGCTCAACACTTGAACTTTCTTGGCATCAACTATTCACTCGGCACTTGAATTGCTCGACACATGAGTGGCTCAGCACTCGTTGCAACTAAACATCTATACATATTATGCTTGGCATGTGTTACTAGCTTGACATGAACTTAGTAAATATCTTAAGTGTGTTGACGCTCAATTGTCAAAACCAATCTGTGATCAACAATCTCCCCCATTGACATGAGTGGCAAAAACACTTAACTATACATGATGAATCTAATCTCCCTTGAGTATAATACATTCATGGGTTGGCATATATATAAAGCTTCAAAATTGTTCAAAATTTTGAAATGGACTATATACCTCATAATTTTGTATCTCCCTCTAAGTTAATGTGTCTTTTCTATATCCAAAATATTTCAGAGTAGATTTGCTTCTTGCTAATACTCTTTGTCTTCAATCATTCTGATACTCTTTATCTGATATGCCCTATTTCTCCTTTTCTACTGTTTACTCCCCCTTTGTTTGCTCTTTTCTCTATTTATTTTATGTCCCCTTTCACATGTCTGCCCCTTGCATATTTGTCTCCCCTTGGCTTTTATCTCTTACATACATTTGTCTCCCCCCTTTTTTGACACTAATATCAAAGGGTCTATGCACTAAGTGTGTATTTATCCAAGAAGTTCTTATTGACTTCCATTAAAATCTTTAGAGTAGCATCCTAGTTGTCTATAGAAAAATATAAGGATTTTATTTGGATGGCTATCTCTACTGCAAGGTGAACTAAGCTATCTAAAGTTGAAAGATTAGGATCTTTCTTTAGCACTGTTTCAGCATAGGTTAGGTCCTTCTGTAGTATTTCCATGTGAGGGGTCAGGGAAGCTTGAATGTGGACTAACTTGGCTCTTGTGTTATCCTCTTCTACTATTAATACAACTAGCTCCTTTTGTGTGTGAAGCACTGTATGGAAATGCTTCTCACTATGAGTTGGGATTTGTGGCAATTGCATGCTTGATATCTTTAGGTTTCTTTCCAGACTCAGAATCCTTTGGCTCATTTCTTATGTGAAGAGTGTGTGGTCACATAATTTTGTGTACAGAGAAAATATATTCTCAAGTACCTTCTTCACTTTTTCAATCTTTGTAGCCAATTCCACTTGTGATAGTGCTATTCCACTACATATCTTCTTATTGACTTTCCTTGAAATTTCCTTTCAGACCACTCCATGAGTTTAACATTGGTATCCTAGTCTTCATTTGTCACCTATTCAACAATTTCTGATAGTTCTAATATGGGTTTGGTTTCATCAGGTGTTTGCAAGCTGAAGGCATCTAAAAAGATGTCTTTGATCTCATGAAGTGCTTGCCTTTGCTTATACTCTTTCCTGAGTATTTCTTGTTTCTTCTTTCTCTCTAATGCCTCTTGCATTATATTGATTTGTTCTAAGGACATGGTTGCATAGTCATATTTTGGGATAACTATATCTTCATCGAGTGTTGGGTCTCCATAGTGAAGTACCCTTGAAACCTTTGTTGAGCTCGAGCCTAGTGCAAAAATTTGAAGTGGCATTGCATAAGTGCTTAGCTCCTGAAGGACTTTGGTAGGAGTGCCAATTGTTGGTAAATTAACCAATGTTTGTATGGCTTCTGACTCCTTTTCTTTGGGTATGTCCTTCTCTTCATCAGATTTGCCTTGATCAATTATGATCAATTAAGGTACACCTTGTGTTTGTGTGTCAGGCACAAATACCTCTATCTATCTTGCTTGATCATTTGTGGGCTCCTCTGCAGTTTGAGTCTATTGTTCAATCATAAAAACTTTTACGACGGTGTTAACCTTTGCTAATTTATCCTCTAATGTTTGCACTGGAGGTTGACCACTAGTAGCTATAGGCATGGCAGGAGTTGGTTCTTGTGTGTTCACCTTATCCCTACTGCTTTCTGTAACTCATCCACACTGACCAATACTGGATTATCATACAATTTAGCTTGTAGTATGGATTAGTCAAGGATCTTCTTCAAATCCTTTGCAGTTAATGGATTAATGTTTTGAGGTGATTTATCAGGAACATCTTTCACTTTTATTGTTTCTGCAGGTGTGTTTGTGTCATGTGGGGGGCTTAATGTCGGCAATTGTGTGTCTTGCATACTTTGTTCTATTTGTTGCTCCTCAACTATTTCCATTTCATCCTTTTTCTGTTGTGCCTCCTTCACTGTGTTATCTCCATTTTCTTTCTCAGTTTCTCTTTCCTTGTCATTATCCTCATCTTCTCCATTATTCCTTCCCTCAAAGGGATCCTCTTCTCCTTCCTTGACAGTAGTCAAGCCATATATCAACTTCCACATTTGAGTGGATTTCTTTACAACATCTTCAATCTTGTTTTGCAGAATGCTGAAGGCTCTGTACTTGGGTGCAAATTTGCTACCATGTTTCTTATTTGCCTTTGTGATTTTCCCTTTCGACAATTTTGGCATCACTTGTGCCAATGTAGATTCTCTTATTTCCTTTTCCATATTTAGGCAATAGTGCCATTTATTCTCAACAATTGAATACAAATCTTTGGGCACTGTGTTATCAAATTCAAGAGGGGTGTTCTTGAATTTTTCCATCATGGCATATACATACTCTTCAACCATGTTTTGATCTTCTCTACTCAGTTTACCAAATTCAATGTTTTTCAAACCAGTAAAATCTACATTATCTTTAACATTATCACAAATGTTTTCAAGATTAGACTCGGGAGCATGACTCCCCACTATGAACTGGCTTGTGTCCTCTGACTCAGTCCTTTCATCATCTAACTCTAGTTGTGCCACATATTTTCTTCTAGGTTTATTCTACATAGGACCTTGTTTTTTAGTAGCCTTTTTATTTTCCTTTACTTGCTCCTTGGACTTTTGAGTGGTGGCCCTTGTGCTAGCTCTTGTAACTGGAGTAGTAGGCTTTGTAGGGCTTGGTTTTGCAATTTTTTTTCCTTTTGGCTATGCTGCAGGATGTGTTTTAGCCTTCCTCTTCTTTGGTTCTTGTTCGGATGGTGCTTCCTTGACTTGTTCCTCCTTGACCCCTTCTTCTTTTGCATCTTCACACATGCCTTAGGCTAGGGCAAGAGGTTCTTGGCCTTTCTCTTCTTCTTCTTCTTCTTCTTCATAATCATCTTTATCTTCAACACCTCCAAATTTGGCCTTTAGCTTTCTCACCATTTTATCCTCCTTCTTCAAGGTTGATGTTGTCTTTAATTCCATCTCAACTTTAGATTTCACAACATCATAGTTACCAATTTTTTTAGCTAACTTATCAACTTCTTCTACAAGAAGTGTAGTGATGGCAGTTGATGCTTCATCAATGTTGATCTCATAACCTAGAGGTCTTAACCATCTCACTTTAGATATTGCAGCCTAGGTGAACATGTAGTCAATATCCATAAGAAAGAAAATGTCGTCGTAATATTTTTCTACTAGGGAAATAGGAATTCTCAGCCTCTACTTCATGGATTGCTTGAAATCTTCAAAATAACTAGTCATTACTGACTCAAAATTCTCTTGCATTTGCTCAATATACTCATTTATTTGCACAGCAACAGACCTATTGGTCTTCCATCCTACTCTACCGAAAGATGGGAATTCATTTTGAACATAGAAAAATATGCATATTAGTATGGAACCAAACTTACATTGAGCACTTTTAGACTTCCTTATTGCTCCTAGGTTCTCCATTATTTGCTGCAACTATAGTTTTGCAAGATCATAAGTATGATCTTTCTTGACTATCTTGTAGCCTACATCAATTGCTATACAAGGAACAATATTCAATTGATTTGACTAATAGAATTTGTGTGATATGACCCTCACTAAAAAATCAAGAAGTGGATCTTTGATACTATCAATGGTCATTCCTCTCTTGTTCCACTTTGCTCCTGTATTTCGCTCTATCACCACTTTAGAGTCACTTCTCAAAGACTTAGGCCAATCTAGGGTTGGGTATCCTGTAACCTTATGTACAATTCTCTTTGAAATTTTGATAGGTCCTCCTTCTAGCCATAGGTATCTGTCATGTATTTTGCTTAGAACAATTTTGATCCATTCAATTTTGAAGATAGTTGGAAAATCTAGGGCATGGGTTAAGCCCTTCCTCTCTAAGATTTTGAATTCTTCCTTCAACTCCCCATTTTCACATAATCTATCATATGCTTGTCTAATTTCCATGTCTCCAATTTCTCCAACCTTGCAATTATAACATTTCCTCACATCTTGAACCATAACAACCTTAGGTGGAATAATTGATAACGCACCTGTTTGATCATCTTGTATGCAACTTTTGGTATGGCCCTAAAGTTTGGTTGTTTCACTTTGTTGCTAACTAATTGAACTTCAAATGGTTCCTTATCCTTTGGATTCTTACAACTTGAGGCCATTTTGAAAACTATGGTTTTAACAAATATGTAAACTGCGTAGCTTGACAGATGAAGAATACCTTTGGAATCAATGATTTGACTCTTGATCTTCACTTTGATTCATGCAAATGCTTTGTTCTTGCTTGAAAATTGCTTCTTCACTCTGCTTTCTTTTTCTCTATGTTCATAATGATGAAAAATATGTAGAAGTCACGCTTATACCCTTTCAAAATATAGCATTTATTGCATAGTACATGTACAGTTGTAAACTTAGCTTCAATGTAATTTCTGTTTCACTTGGCATCCATTGATTTCACCATCACTTGACAGCTATAAGAATTACCCTTACTCGGCACCAATAGAAATTACCTTCACTCGGCAGCCACTACTAACTCAAATTCAACTGGCTTTGGTTGACAGCTTGATACATATTAGGATTTACTCAGTAATTGAAGAGGACTTTTCACACTTGGCATTAATGTGAAAACTTAAAGATTTAACCATGGATTTTACTTATTATCTTACATCTTTTTTCATGCTAATTCATCTATTTCAATACTAATTTCTTTTGGAACTGACATATAATAAAACATTTTAAATATCAGTCCCACATACCTCCTTTTTCTTAGTTTGATGAGATGTGACCACTTGACCTATCAGGTGAAGTGATCCCTTCATTTGATGTGCTGCATCCATCTTTCTTCCTCCATGTTTTGTTCATCTCACCTCTAATGTGCTCAACATCTACCTTGCCTTTTCCTTTGTTGAACTTTGAGTTGGGTGCCTTTATCTTTGTTGGACAATGCTTACTAATATGACCAGTCTTCAAATAGCTAAAGCATGTGGTTTGACTCAACCATCTGTTGTAGCTACCACTGAAGTGTGTTCTTATATAATTCTTAGGGATGTGTCCATACTCTTGACAATAATGACAGCTATGTCTTGTATTGTAATTCTAGTTATAGGAATTTTCATAACTACTTCCCTTTGTTGACTTGTTTAATGACCATGTGGACTTGGATCTACATTCAAAGGCTCTGTGTCCAAAATTCTGACAATTGTAGCAATGTCCTTCAAATTTTGTTGCATGCATGGTTTTGGTTCTACATTCATGTGCCTGATGACCTTGTTTGTTGCACTTGTGACAATGAGTCATGTTCTTAGGCTTAGCATTCTAACTAGCATTCTTGTTCCTTCAAACTTTAGTTCTATCTCCTTTCTTTCCATAGTGATGACAAGTAGGTTTAGAATTCTTACCTTTATTGTTTCTTTCCTTAGCAGCTTTGGATGATTCTCCTTCTTCAGTGCTTATGTAGCCCAATCCTTATGTATCTTTACTAGATCTAGGGGATTTTAGTAGTTGCTCAAAGTACTTAATGGCTTCATTTGGCTTGTTGAAACTTTTAGCAAACTCCTTTTCTCTTTTTAGGTCATTCTATAGTTGTTCATTGTGCAACTTCAATGTAGTTATCTCAATGTCCTTGACATTCAACTCATGATGGGCATTCATCATTTGGCTTAGGGTGTCCAATTTCTTGTTTGAGATCCTGGATAGCTCTATTAATTTTTCTTCCAATCTATTTGCCAAAATTCTTTTGTTTTCTTCAATCATGGCCTTGTCTTCTATAGCTTTCTTCTTTTGCTCAGTCACCTCACATAGCAATATAGCTTGTGATTTTTGTTCCAGCTTTAGATTTATGATCTCCTCTGCTTGTGCTCTATTCTTGTCCATCAGATCTACAATTATAGCATCAAATTCATAGGAGTTACCATCTGCAAATAACTTTGTGGTGTCAATCTCTTTGTACTATGTGTCATTTTCTACCATAACGATGAAGGTATTATGTTGCATAAAAATGTAATAACGGAATGAACACTAAACAACTAATGCATCTTCCTACATTATCATGCAAAACCTCAAAATATGAAAGAAGACATGGACATAAACATAACATAAAACAAAAAAGAGTATAAGCTATCAAAATACCACTATGCAAACCTCATGAAACCATCAAGTGGAGATGATTTCATCACTCATGGGATGTGGTTGCTCACAAATCTAGCAGGATAACAATGAGGTAGATGGTGCTTGTGAAAATGAGGAGAGGCTCTCCTTTTATAGGAAAATGGATGCAATGGATGGTTAAGATTGAATGTAAGATGGATGGCTAGGATCTCTCAGGATCAATGAGGTGTCCATGAGGTGGAGGTCAAGTAGACTCCATGTGGATTAGGGTTTTGACCATTCAAAGGGGGAAAGATGCTCACACATGTGTGAGCAACCTTTGATCTGACATGTCAATGACAGGTGTAAGAGGTGTGTAAGATCATGTTTCCTCACACATGTGTGAGACACCTTTGAAAGTGATGGGTCAATGACATGTGTAAGAGGGTTGGAGGCTCAAGGTTTCTCACACATGTGTGAGACACATTTGGTTCACATGTGAAGGGGGACAAGGTTGTAAGGGATGTAAAAGTCACATGTCACATGTGACTAGGGTTTTCTAATCCTTTGATTAGGATTGTGCAAATGATTATTGATGTGATTAGATGGGAAACTAAGTTTAATTAGTGGATAAGTAGATTGACCTAGGTTAGAAGGATGGGTTAGGTTAGGGAAGTGAGGTTAGGTGAGGGTTAAAGGTAGGAGCCATGTGCTCAAATAGGATTAAATTAATATTTAATTCCAAGAGGGATTAGGCAAGGATTAATTAAGTAAACAAAGTACTTAATTAAAGGGGATGGGTTAGGATTTAAATAAACCTTATTTGTTTAAATTAAGAAAAGGTGAACATAATTAAATAAATGTAAAATTTATTTAATTAAAGGTAAGGGAATTAAATACATAATAAATATTTATTTAATTGGTCAAGACATGTGATTTGGACAATTTTAGGTGTCTACATTTTGCCCCTCTTTGATATAGCATTAGTAATGTTATATCAAAGAAGAATAAAATATAGTGGCTAGGAGGATAAGACTAGTAGCGTGATGCCCCAGTCATGAAAGGATGAGGAAGGATGACGAGGGTGGAAGGGTGTGCCCCCTTGAGAGGACATGCGGGTTAGGAGAACATAGATGTTCTCTCAAAATGGATAGGAAGATGGAAGGGAGTTATGCTGCAATGGCGTGAACAACCTAAGTTTGATATTGTATTTAACACTATGCACCAAGGTACAAGGAACCAAGATGACAATGTGTCAAGTACATGATAAAAAATGGGTCTAATACAACCATATGTCTTATGAAACCATGATATGGAAGATCATGATTCCTGGGACAATAGGATGCAACAACCATGATACATGCAAAAAATGCTAATGCATACAAGTAATCAAGCAACCATGCACAAAAGACCAAAAGCAAACCACCATTTTGCCCCTAGTCAAGCTGAAAACCATGAATGGATTGATTGATGATGATTGAGTAAGGATGGAAAAGCTAATGATACGCGTAATGCACATCCAAGGATTGGGAAGGATTCATCCCATGATAATGATGTTTGAAAATAATAAATGGATTATCAGCTGATCGGGTCAAATTGATGAATCGATTAGGGATTGATGTACAAGATTACAAGATTAGATTGATTGAATTAGTATTGATTGCATAGTTGAGATTTTTTTTGATTTTTTGATATTATGGTAGATAGAAGAATGAACGTGGATGAGATTGGAAGAATAGATATTGATAGGATGAAGAATGACGAAAGTAGAATTGAAATTGATTGGAAAGGATTAGAATAATTGAAAATTGATTGAATTAGGGGATAAATCAATTTGATTGAAGTGAGTTGGAAGAATTAGATTGAATGTGACATGAACGAATATAATGGATAGAAATGAATGGATTAGACAAATGTGTGAGAGAATGGATAAAATGAATGGATTGAATGAATGTGAGATAGAATAGATTGGGACCAATGACAAGGGAGAGTCAAGGCATGGTAAAATGGAGGAGAAGCAACGTGAGGTGGTGGATGATAGGAATGGTAAAAGGATATGAGGGGCCAAATGATATGGTATCAGAAAATGCAGAACCAAGGACCATGTTTCAAAGGAGTCCAAATGCCCCATTCCAAGGATAGGAAAATGGTGGGAAAGGATGTGCAAAAATGGAAAGATAGAATGAAGGCGAGCGTATGGAGGAAGAGAAGGCATGTGTTCTTCCAAAGCATGTATAAACATTTATTGCTGTTGTGCCTCTAGTAGTGATCACGAGCATGGGCATGAAAGTGGAATGAAGAAGGGATATGGGAGGGAGGGTATGAAAAAGGGATAATGATATGAAGGGTAGGGATGAAATGTGGGATATGAAATGGAGGAAATGTAGGGGATAATCAAGATCAAGGACATAGGAAAAAAGGATGGAAGTATGTAGGAGTATGGATGGAAAAGGGATGAAACGAACATGATAGGGACTATGGAATGCAAGATATGGATAGCATGTCAAGATCAAAGATATGGAAGGATGATAGAAGTATGTAGGACAATGTATGGATAATGCGCAAGGGATATGGAAAGTGCAGATGGATGGATGAAAGGAAAGTGAAAGTCAAGATCAAAGATGGAAAAGGATAATGAAGGGTGGATGGAAGCATGGAAGATATGTATGAAAGAGTGGTATGGATGGAGCTTGCCCCCAGTGTAGAGTGCAAGTGGAAGAGGAAAAGCGAATGGATGGATAAGTGGAAGTGGAAGACAATGGATACATGATAAGAAAATGAAGGGAGGACTCAAGCATCTAGATATATGGATGTTATCCCTTGATTTCTTATTATTCCTTTTTTTCTTTTTTATTTTCAAGGAATTTTGATTATTTTCTCATAGATGTTGATAGGGTAGTGAATGGAGGAAAATGGCTTATGAAAAAGGTTAGATTAAGGGGATGGAGTGGGTGGGAAAAAGACATGGTTGATGGATGCTAGGTTGGAAGACTTGTGAAGGAAGCGGAAAGATCTTCATTGGCACACACCTTGAAGGGTGATGGAAAGGAGGAAATTGTGGGGGATATGTAAGTGAAAGTTGGGATTTTGGGATATAGGGACCCAAAATGGAGGAAGGAGACGATGGATTTAGGATGGTGGATTTGGGTATATAAGGACCAAAAATGGATGTGGAAGCCTTTGGATTAGCCAAATGGGATGCCACTTTGAATCTTTCTTTGAGATTCATTGCTACATTAAGTAGCTTTGGTATCCACAAAATTTTTGCATTTTTTATTTTGAGCCTTTGTGACTTTTTGATTTTGCTTTGGATCAGATTTGTCTTTTCTTGAACATGTCGTTTAGAGGGGACATGTTGATCCTTGTGCTTTTGTGGATTTTTAACTTTATTTTCTTTTTCTTTGGCATCCAATTTGCTTCCATTGGCCATGGTATGGGTGCATGAAGGTAAAGGAAATGGAGAGTGTACGGATGGGGAATATTGGAAGGGATTCAAGGATGTGTGCCTTTGTTGATCTTTAGGAGCATGAGGGGATGAAGTGGAAAACATGGATATGGTAGATGGATGTATGTAGGGACCCAAAATGGATGGAAGGGATGAAGGGTTGGGCTTTGGAACATAGGGACCTAGAATGGATGGAAGATAAGGACCTAGAATGGACTTGGAAGATGAATGATGTGAAGCTTTAGGTTTGGAAGGGGGAATTGTGGAAGGTGTACCAACATCTGGAGATGTTATTTCTTCAATGGGATACTTAGCATTTTCAACACAAGATACGAGTCCAATTATATGGGGTTCATGAGTGGTAGGATCATGTGGAGGATGAGGATCATGAAAGGAAAATGAAGGGGTGCTTTGATCTTGACTTAGAAGAGGTTCACAGAGTGGAATGCATGGATCGTGAGATGGAATAGGATCATGTAATGGAATGGGAGGAATGGAACCATGAGATGGATTGATTTGATCTTGACATGGAGGAATATGAGTGGATGGAGTGGAAGGAGAATCTTCGTGAAGCGGAGGAGCTATGGAGGCTAACTCTTGAGATGGAGTGGAATCGGTAATGTGTGTGGTACATGGAATGTCTTGATCTTGGTTAGGAAGGGAATCATAAGGTGGACTAAGAGGGGTAAATGGATCTTGAGGGATAAGGGAATGATGGGATGAAAAAAGGATCAGATCTAGAGGAGAAGAGGCATCTATAATGTCATGCTTTGGAGGAAGGTCATGAGATGGAATTGGGTGTATGACTTTGGGTGAGTGGCTCTCTTCATTTTGTTCTTTACATTTAGCCAATAATGATGAGAAAAACCCCTTACAAGGTCGGGATGATGTGGATTTTGGAGGACTAGGATTATGTGAAGGTTGAACTATGGGAAGAGGATTACATGGAGGGTTGGGGATGGATGGGACATGAGGACTAGGATCTTCGAAACATGGGAGAAGAGGACACATGGCATGGAAGGTGGCCTCTTGCTGTTGGCTTGCTAAGAGATAATTCTTTAATTGTTCCATTTCCATGGCAAGGGCATTTTTGTTTGAGGAAGTGTGTGGGCTATGAATGGAATTGTATGTAGCGTAAGGATAATGAGGTGGATTTCCCTTGTCAACAGTAGAGGAATAATGAACATGAGATGGTTTAGATTTGGATATGAAGTGTTGGGGATGGATTTGATATGTAGGTTGAATGGGAGGTATAACTCTATATTATCTTTGAAGATTGTCAACCATTTGATTAAGCAAATTCAAATCCATAGATGTTAGAAGAAGAGTGATGAAAGATTTGATGATGAAGGAAATATGAACTTGGGACTAGGAGCGAATGTTGGACTTTGATTTGATTCGAATTAGATGTGACTTGATATTGATGTGATTGAATTTGATTTGATTTGATTGGATATGATATGGATAAGGGTTTGATTTGATTTGATAAAAAACCCTAACCAAGTGAATGTGAGATTTGAATGAAAGTCCAATGTGTATGATAATGCTCCTATGTCCAAAGTAGAAAATTTGATGAAAAGTTGAATTAGAGGAAGACGAATGAAATTAGGAAGATGGACTATGGAGGAATATGTAAATGGATTAAATTAGAAATTGATTAAAAATGATTGAATTTGACAAGGGATTGGATTAGAAGAATGATGATGTGGAGGATTGAATTATGAATGCATTATGAGATTGGCGGAGGAAATTGAATCTAGATGATGATGAAGCATGACTAGGATGAAGATTATGAATTAGATTGAATGATGAGGATTTGATGTGGACGAATAGAGATGATGAAGACGTCAAGGAATGGTTTCGATGATGAAGACGAGATGTATGAAAATGATGACTTTGATGGAGAGAAGAAGTGACGTGGAATTGATGTGGACAATTTGACTAGGGGAACCTAAATCAAGACTTGTTTTTGTTGTTTTTGAATTTGTTTTTGATTTTTTTGGATTTTTGAAGTTTTATGATTTTTATGGGTTTTGTGTTTTATGATTCAAAATATATACAATGAAATATGTACAAGGCAAGTGTGTTTCAAACACTCAAGAACGTCAAACACACCAATAATCCTATAAGGTTTTGACTAGGATGTACAAGGATCAACTAGGGGGTGTCCTCGATATATGCAAGGTACATGAGGCCTAAATCTATAGATGAAAGGAAATACTGCCACACAACCAAGGGGAGACGATAACCCAAATCTCCTCCTTCACTTCCCAAAGGTATAAAGTTCTTTGGGGCTTAGCCAAGAGTGACAATATTTTTCTTCCAAGAGAGGTGTCTTTCGATTCACCTCCCGATTTTTATACTCCCACCGGGCGTGCCAAAATGTGTTGCATAAAAATTTAATAACGGAATGAACAATAAACAACTAATGCATCTTCCTACATTATCATGCAAAACCTCAAAATATGAATGAAGACATGGACATAAACATAACATGAAACAAAAAAGAGTATAAACTATCAAAATACCACTATGCAAACCTCATGAAACCATCAAGTGGAGATGATTTCATCACTCATGGGATGTGGTTGCTCACAAATCCAGCAGCATAACAATGAGGTAGATGGTGCTTGTGAAAATGAGGAGAGGGCTCTCCTTTTATAGGAAAATGGATGCAATGGATGGCTAAGATTGAATGCAAGATGGATGGCTAGGATCTCTCAGGATCAATGAGGTGTCCATGAGGTGGAGGACAAGTAGACTCCATGTGGATTAGGGTTTTGACCATTCAAAGGGGGAAAGATGCTCACACATGTGTGAGAAACCTTTGATGTGACATGTCAATGATAGGTGTAAGAGGTGTGTAAGATCATGTTTCCTCACACATGTGTGAGACACCTTTGAAAGTGATGGGTCAATGACATGTGTAAGAGGGTTGGAGGCTCAAGGTTTCTTACACATGTGTGAGACACATTTGGTTCACATGTGAAGGGGGACAAGGTTGTAAGGGATGTAAAAGTCACATGTCACATGTGACTAGGGTTTGCTAATCCTTTGATTAGGATTGTGCAAATGATTATTGATGTGATTAGATGGGAAACTAAGTTTAATTAATGGATAAGTAGATTGACCTAGGTTAGAAGGATGGGTTAGGTTAGGGAAGTGAGGTTAGGTGAGGGTTAAAGGTAGGAGCCATGTGCTCAAATAGGATTAAATTTAATATTTAATTCCAAGAGGGATTAGGCAAGGATTAATTAAGTAAACAAAGTACTTAATTAAAGGGTATGGGTTAGGATTTAAATAAACCTTGGTTTGTTTAAATTAAGAAAAGGTGAACATAATTAAATAAATGTAAAATTTATTTAATTAAAGGTAAGGGAATTAAATACATAATAAATATTTATTTAATTGGTCAAGACACATGATTTGGACAATTTTAGGTGTCTATAGGTATATTCCTAGGATACTCCTATAGAAGTAAAGCATACGAATGTTTGAATTTGTCTATTTATAAAATTATAGGAAGTGCACATGTGAGAATCAATGAGTTTGCATAAAAGAGTGAAGAAGAAAGCAACAAAGAGCTTGAGAATTACAAAAGATTTGTTTACTAAAAACATGATACTTTGCCAAATCTATCTAGAAGAAAGGAGGCCTCACCTCTCGAGTCCCCAAAATCTCCAAAAATTACCGAGTTGCAGTCAGTGCAACCCGAGTCATAGTTTGAAGGACCCAAGTTGCAATCAGAAGCTACTGAGTTGTTACTAGAGCAAACAGAGCCTGATGGACCTGAGTCACAAATAGTGGGACCCAAGCTTATCATAAAAGACCATGAAGAAATCAGTGAAACAAACTCCAAATCCAAAGTACCTATGGTCACAAGATATGTTAGAAGGCATCATGCACCTAACTAGATCATTGGAGACAAATCTGATGGAATAATGACAAGAAATAAATTGAAAGGTACATGTTTACTTGCTGAATTTAAACCTAGAAACATTAAAGATACTTTGGATAATGAAAGTTGGATTGAAGCAATGAATGAAGGAATAGAACAAATAGAGAAGAACAAAACTTGGACTCTTGTTCCTAGATCCAAGGATAAAAATGTAATTGGTACTAAGTGGGTATTCATAAATAAGCTAAATGAAGATGGAGAAGTTTCTAGAAATAAAGCAAGGTTAGTATGTAAAAGTTATTCTCAATAAGAAGGTATTGATTATGGTGAAACTTTTCCTCCTATTGCAAGATTAGAAGGTGTTAGAACTTTACAAGCATATGCAACACACAAAGGATTTAAAGTTTATCAAATGGATTTAAAATTTGCATTCTTGAATGAAATCCTTGATGAGGAAGTCTACATAGAACATCCTGTAGGTTTCGTAGATCTTAGCAAAAGAGATATGGTCTGCAAATTACAAAAAGCATTATATGGTCTCAAGCAAGCTCCGAGAGCTTGGTATGAAAGACTTCATGACTACTTGATACAGATTAGTTTTCAAAGAACAAATGATAACAATAGTTTGTATATCAAAGAAAGAACAGATAGAAGATTGTGTTGGTAGAAATATTTGTGGATGACACTTTATTCACAGGAAATGATGACTTCTGCAACCCATTTTTAGAAGAAATGAGAAAAAAATTTGAGATGTCTATGTTTAGAGAAATAAAATTCTCTGTTGGATTGTAGATCCAACAGAAGAGAGATGGTATCTACATTACTCAATCTAAATATATCAAGGAGATACTAAAGAAATTTGGAATGGAAGATTCAAGACCAGTTGGAACCCCTATGTCTATTAGACATAAGCTTTCCAAAAATGATGATTCCAAAGAGGTAGATTAGACCACATATAGATCAATGATTAAAAAATTGTAGTATGTAGTGCATACAAGGCTTGATATTGCATTAGCAATTGGTATGGTGGCAAGATTCTTAGCAAATCGCAAAGAAAATCACATGATGACAATCAAAAGAATCATGAGATCTCTGAAAGATACTGAAGACTATGGTTTATTGATGCAAGAGCATCTTGCATGGAAAAATCATTAAAAAAAAAATTGAAAAAAAAATTTGTGGAGGAGAGAAAAGTGATGAAAATTAGAGGAGAAATAATAAAAAAATAAAAAAGGAAAAAAGGAGAAAAGAAAGAAAAAGAGGATTTTTAATTTTCGAGGTGCATAGGTGGCATAATAGGAAAAATAAAAATAAATGGTTGTCATTCCATTTATTGAGGTGTGTGGGAAGAATTCTAAAAAGTTATGAATATTGTAGAAAGTTTTGGAAGATATAGAAGGTTGTGGAAGTTGTAGAAGGTTGTGGAGGAATTCTAGAAGGTTATGGATAAGTCATGCATGGGGCGGTAAGTGCCTATTTAAGCAAGGCATATGAGCATTTCTGAATCAAGCTCAAGTGGAAGCTCAAGGAGAAGCTTGGGAAGTAGAAGCTTTGGAAGGAAAGCTTGGAAAGCTTGGAAGGCTTCAAGGTGTGAAAGAGAAGGAGGAAGTGAAGAGTGAGTTTTCCTGAGTCTGTGAATAGAGCACCAAATGTGAGGCAGTTTACAGCAGGATTATGGTGGAGTTGTGAGTGAAGACAGAGCGCCGAATGTGAGGCAGTTTACACTTGGATCTTGGATTAGGTTTTTGAGAAGAGCTAGTGACTGCAATTTAGAAACAAGGAGGTTGCTTGGTGGCTTGCGAGCACAAGTTGAGATCTCTGAGGTTTCCAAAGTGTGGATCAAGGCTAGCTTGGGTTTGGATTGGATCTTGAGAGATCTTGTTGCATTCTTGATTGTGATTTGGTAAGGGTGGTGTGGCCCTTCGTTAGTGGTATCAAAGCATATCTACATTAGTGGTATTAGAGCCGTATCTACATTATTTATGGTACAAAATAGGAGGCAATTTGGGTTTAAAAGTATTCATAGATGCTGATTGGGTAGGAAGTATTGATAACAAAAAGAGCACCAGTGGTGGAGCATTCTTTCTTGATAAAAGACTAGTGTCTTGGACAAACAAGAAACATAATTGTATTTCTCAGTCCACAACAGAGGTAAAATATGTGGCAGCAACAATTAATTGTTCTAATATTGTTTGGTTCAAACAACTATTGGTAGGTATGAAGATAGAGATCAAGGATCTAGTGGTTATATACTATGATAACACTAGTGCAATTAATATATCAAAGAACCCAGTGATGCATGCCAAAACAAAACACATTGCTATAAAATATCATTTTTTGAGAGAATTGGTACAAGATAAAGAAGTAAGATTGGAATATGTGAATACTAGGGAACAAATTATAGACATATTCACCAAGCCATTACCTAAGGATGCATTTCTATATCTAAGAGGTAAGCTAGGGGTCATTCCCCTATCTAAAGCTCACTAAATAAAATTTAGTAATGCATCAACTAGAGCATGTTGAAGATCAATCAGTAGGTGCAGTACTGACAAAGGGCATATTGCAAATGAATCAATATGTAAGGTACATTGATATTCACTAAATATTGTCTTTGGAATGACATGTCAAAGAGGGAGAAGTTTGCTGTCATATCTCATATAAATTTTATAAAGAAAAAGAGAAAGAGATGTCAATAAGGGAGAATGAACTTGGTTTGATATCAAAGACAAAGTTTTCTATTAGAAGAAGATGTGAAAGACAAGTTTTCTGACAGAGGGAGAAATTGAAGGTAGAAGGAGTTCACACTGATAGAAGGAGTTCTCATGGGATGAGAATCATAATGAAACTAAGGATATGTTCCTTACTTTATTCTTGCTCTAAATTTCATTGCATTATGACATGTTGTGTTGTCATCAATGCCAATTGTTGAATACAATTGATTAATTGTGTATTATCTTTGATGTTACACAAAATGTCATATTATTGCCAATTAGTGTATGCCAATCTCACTCGAGTATTAAGATAGTTTCCTATGTCTGCCGAGCATTCTAGAGTTTGCCAAGTTTAGAAGTCAATGTCTACTGAGTTCACTCGGGCATTAAAGAAAAGTTTATGAAAGATGCGTGTTAACTGAGCTCACTCAGTTAATGAAGGAACTGTTGGATGGAACTAGTGTTAACCGAGCTCACTTGGTTACTAAAGAAACTTTGTGAATATGCAGTGTTAACCGAGTTCACTTGGTTATTAGAGGAAATATGTTACTGAGTTAGTGTCTGCCAAGTAGGGTTGATTAATGAAGGATTTTTTTGTTTTGGCATATTAAGTTCAATTGATTTGTCTGTTGGTTCTAGTTGACTGAGAAGATGAATATTAATTATTCGAAGTAGTATTCAAGTTGACTTGACAATATGAAATATATAAATATAAGGTCAAGTTGAGAATTTAAAAAATAAGTAAAGTGGAACATAATTGAAGATTTGATGATGCCAAGAGGAATTGAATTAGAAGGATAAGCAAAATATCCTTGTTGAGATGCAAAGATACATTCAATCAAGAAGAATCAAGTATACAAGCCAAAATTGAGATCTGTAATCAACAATTGAGTTGCATTAGGAATTAGGTCATCTCATTGTTACTCTTTAACCATTGTAGCAGTGATCTAAATCTCTTAACACAGTTGGCTTAGCAGCTATTTGTAAATCCTCTAACAAGGTGGCTTTTCTATTGATTTGTCTAAAGACCTTTAACAAGGCCACTCTTAACAGGGTGATTAAGTCCTCTAATAGGGTCAGACCTAATAATGTGTTTTGTAACCTTTGACAAGGGTTGGCTCCTAACAAGGCTCACTTCAGAAAAGTGGAAATTAGTAAGTAGTTGCAATTGGTGGTTTTTCCCAAATTGGGTTTCCACATTAAATCTTGGTGTCAAGTGTGTTCATGCTATTTCTCTTATGTTTATGCAACTAAGTCAGAGTAATATTAATCACAGATAATATCTTACACTTTTCATGTTAATAAGTTATCGAGCTATTTCAGTATTTATCAAGTTACAACATTTTGTCTGTGTGTTTACCGAGCTTCAGCAGAGTTGAGTTTTCACATAGTTTGTTTTGTACTGACATCTAAGGGATCTAGGATTTACTTTAGTAGTAATTGATTCACCCCTTCCCTCTTCGTTACTCCTCTTATATTTCCAACACCTACATCTTTACCTCAAGTTTATTTAGTAGTATAACCCAAGTATTAAGGATCAAAAGAAGTCCTTCAATTAAAAATTTAAACCTAATATTAAGACTTATCAACATCTTTATATTTCATCATTTGTATCCCTTTTTTTTCTTCATTCTAAATGTAAGAACAAAGTTCTCTTACTTAATGATCCACGACATATAACAAAGGGCTCCATTATACATTTTATGGTGCAATTAAATTATTCTTTATTAGAATTCACATAAGGCATTATGCACATCAGTTGTGGACTATTGGAAAATACAAAAATACTCGCTTGGAATAACTGAAAAATAAGGTAGATCAAAATATATTTCTATAAACTAGAAACTTAATAATTACTTCTAAGATAGATTTACTAGATATATGGTTAGGTGGTCTAAAATTGATAAAAGGATAAATTGAGTTAGCCATTTTATCAACCTTTGACTTCAACCTCTTTATCTTAGACTTCTTTTTTTGGAGTTCCTTCTCAAACTAATGTTGCATATATATTTTTTTCCTCTTCAACCTATTTGACTTCTTTCAACTCTATTTATTTGATCTTCTTTAACAATTTAAAGGTCAATCTTGACCAAATTTGTAGCACCCCACCAAGGAACCCAAAAGAAATTAACCTAAAGTTTCACTAAGTTTGCCAAACATTTTTTTTAAAGAATATAAACAACATCAGATAAAATATAGTGGAAGCATTAACATACACATAAACACATATCATAAAACACATTACAATTCTTAAGGGTCCTATGACGTTGAATCACATTTAAGTTTTAATTAATATTAAATCCAATATAGCACATACACATTAAAGAATAACTACAAGCATGAATCCATTTAAATAATATACAATTATAGGATGCCACTTGGCTATAATCAGAATGTACAATCATCCATTGGCTATAATCAGAATGTACAATCATCCATTGTATGAAGGCTGAAATAATATACATCATGAAATAAATTAAATCATCTCATAAGATCTATGAAATCAAATATAGTATATTAAGAATAACCATCTAATAGAAACATAAGATCAGATCAAAAGGAACATCTGCACAGACATATCCAACAACAACATCCAACAATAAGATCTCAATGGTATAAGAAAATGCACTACCACCCGACCTTGTGGAACCCAAAAAGGTCCACTCCCACCATGTTGAGGAGATAAACTCAAGTTCCAAACTAGATAACAAACTCAAAAGTCAAAACCAACATCTAGGTTCAAGGAATCACTTGAAAGAAAACTATCTCAAAGGGTACCAAGACACAAGTATCAACTAAACCTAGAGGCAACACAGACACATAGGAAATCTACTATGCAAGAGGGCAAGTGTCATCGCATGAGCCAACTCTAAGGTTACCATGATAATCTTTTAATACTTTAGACCCCCTAGTGCCTCTATGTGGCATCAGTATCCTTTTTTATAGACAAGGCATACTAAAAAGTCAACTCTAAGGTTACCATTGTAGTCTATATATACTCCAAATGCCCTAGTGACTTTTTGTGGTACCAATATCTTATTAATTCATTTTAAACCCATTTAATGAAATCTTATCACTTATTAAAAAAAACTACAGTGCGTTACCTGTCAGCCTCTTTAGGGCCTGAGCCTCCATTACAAGCCACTTCCCAACATGACATACATATAACTTACCCTAAGCTCAACAAAAGCAAAATATCTCAAATGATTATAACCACACATTAGGTCTTAAACAAGCAATTGGAAAGCACTGAAACACCATTGATCATAATCATAGATTCCACTAATACGATCATTATATTAGGACTGATCCAAAATCAAGTACACATAAACCAAATCCATGTCATAACATGACATCACCATAAACAAATCACAATATCACCTCAGTCCTATACAAGAAATTGGACATCAATCAAGGATAGTTGATTGAAGACTCAAAGTTCATATCATATAAGTCACACCACTCACCTCAGTTTCATATAAGATCACTAGAAAGTAATAACCACCAATAGATCGAACACATGTAATACATTACCATGGTTGGGTATAAAAGATCATATACAAAACATCATCATGACATCACAGGACAAAACTCCCAAGCCTTTGGTGAACATCTTAACTGGTCAAAACTAAGTCAGCCCCGAAACCCAACATCATTACATCATACATCTTAAAGATTACATACAAAAGTCATTTTCATAATTCATAAGGTTTTTAAAAAAACTAAGGTTTAATTTCTACTTATAGGTTTCCAAGTTCTCATTCTCATTTTAAAGTATTGCAGTTCATAATGTTTTCGATCTCAATCAGGGTTTACATTTTCATTTCATTTTAAGTCATAGATTTACTAAAGTTCTCAAATCTACACGAGTCTCAACACTCAACAAAATATAACAAGTTGTTTAAACATAGTATTCATAGTTCAATTCGATTTCAAATACAAGATTCAATAAAGAACTAGTTAACAATTTTCATCTTTTCAAAGTATTATATTTTGATTACCAAACACATGAACGTTTGATGTACAAACCAGGTTCTAGTTTTCATTACCAAAGTATCAAAACTACTATGGTTCTTGAATTATCAAAAAGATGTAATAAAACTCCCCTAGTAATAGAAATCATTACCATAATTACATCATGTTTTGGAAAACACATAAGGTTTGACCTTCACAAAAAGGTTCAAATTTTCTCATATATAAAGTGTCACAATAGCTAAGATATTTCGAGTTATCAAAAGATGTAATAAATTTAGTTTAATAGTAGAATTTATTTTCATAATTAAATTAATCCGTCAAGTAAAACCGAGTTTCTTAAAACCTTCCATTCTCAAATTATCAATTAACTTTCAAATCTATTTTACAAAATAAGGTAATTAATAAATTTTCAAATAGGTATTGTTGAAATTTCAACATTAGTATCAACTTATTACATATACTAATTATTAAATTAATAATTAATAATAAATCATTAATAAAATAATTAATATTAAATTATTAAAAAAATAAGTAATATTAAATTATTAATAAAATAATTACAAAAACTATTTAATAAAATATTATTAATTATAATTAATATAAATATTAAATAAAAATTTAATTATTTATATATATATATATATATATATATATATATATATAAATAATTATTTACATAAAATAACATATATTAAATATAATTAAATTAATAAATAAAAATAATAATTAATTTAGAAGAAAAGATTTATAGCTTCTTGACTTGTTGCATGTAGCAGTGTGAGTTGCTACTTGCAGTACTCATGTCTACTGTAAGCAGCGTGATCTACTATGGCAACAGACCGCATGTGGAAGGGGTGAAGGAAAGGTGGGTGGGGTTGAGTGTTGGCCCCTGCCCACTATCTCATCTTAATATATATATTATTATTTTTAAATAAAAGAAATCACAACATACAAAAAATGTAGACCCCCTCCAAAAATTTGGTATACAAACCCAGATCAAACAATCGAAATCGATAAAACAAACCTGGTTTTCATTTCAAAACCCACATCCTGATTTTCAATCAATCAAACAAAGGTTTCAAATTAAATCCCTTCATAGGTCAAAGAACAATAAACTCGCATACAAGGGTTTCAACCCAAATAATATTTTGAAACCAGAACACGCAATAGATATGAAGAAGATAGAAGTTCAAATAATGAAAACTACTGTACAAATAAACCACAAGATCCTACCTAGATCTGATGCTAAAAACAACAATCACATGGAGCACACAAATAATCCCTTTTTTCTCAAAACCCTTCTCAGAAAATTGCTCCTCCAAATCACAGTTATTGAAAAATGAGCTCCATATCTCTAATAAAGAGTCTTCCCCTAATTTGGGGCTCTATTTGTGCAATCACGCAAGGGAACTCGCCAATCAATTTCTTTTTGTATTTTATTATCTTTTACATTTTCATGCACACTCTTTTAGATATTTAATTACAGAATATCTATATTTAAATAATTAATTTTCTCTCTTTAATTAATTAATTATATTTTAATTTCATGCATAAGCTTTATGCAATATAATTAAAATAAACTTTATTAAATTTATGTTTCCTCCCTTTAGTTAATTTATTATATTTTAACTTCATGCATAAGCTTCATGTAATATAATTAAAATAAACTTTATTAAAATTATGTTTTCTCTCTTTAGTTAATTACGAGATGTTTTAATAATATATTTATTAATTTAACTAATAATATTATTTAGAGTTTATTATTTAAATAAAACTCCTAAATAATAATAATTAAATTAAATAAATATAAACATGCCAAAATTAGAATTTTAATAAAATATTTCAATTTAATTCTTTTATTTAATTAATTTCTCAATTAATTAAATATAATTAAATATTAAATTTTCCTTATAAAGTTTCCATTAAATTATCTTTTAATATGATTTAATTATAATAGAAAATCATGATAGACCCACAAGACCAAATACGAAAACCCTTCATAAAGTACAGAAAACCAAAACAAACTCTAAGGTCAAAATCATGAATTCACGTCACTTGATGAATTCAAAAAGGTGAAACTAACTCAGATACTTGTCCTACTTTCTAAGACAATTGACTTAGGTTAGGATTCAAACTCAAGAGTTATCTCCCCACTTATACCATTAAAATACTATGATAGGGTATGCTTATCCTAGCAATTCAGGGAAGTCAATACCCGATACCTACAATCTGCATAAGATATACACATTTTCAAGCACATATATTCGAAACTAAACAGGCAATGGTAGGAAGTGGTACATCGTGTAGATCTCAACTAGCAGGTGACTACGACTCCCTTCCTCAACCACATTAGGAACTCCAATAATAAAGTAAAACATACACATACACCATACACATGCAAGTATGGGGTAAATAACTATAGAAGCTACATATATATCATTCCTCTAACTAACATCATGAAATAACTGAAAGTCACTATATATGGGTATGTGCAAGATCATGGTCAACCAAACTATGGCCTTAAGTGGCAGTGAAAAACCAACAAATTAGGGTTATGTCAACTTGACACATAATTTTAAAGTGGTTCTGGATTTTATATCAAAAATTTGTAAGAAAATAATCTATAGGAAATTGAATGTAGTTTCTAAACTACTAGGCCTTATCTGGAGACAAAAAATTTGATTGGTTAAAAATTTGGATTTTAATGTAGTACTATGAAAATTTCAAGGCAAAAATAAAAAGTAGGTGTATGTCTGACCACCTTAATCAAAATCAAATGACAATATTTTTTAATATAATTATAGATATAAAAAGTAGACTCATGCCCAGATGTGATGCATATTTTTGGGTATTTTTATTCCAAATAAATAATTAAATATGAATTTTCTACTAAATTTTTTTTGGAATAAAAAAAGTCTCATGTCTAACCACTTTAACTAATTGAAAACTTCACCAATTTTTTTTTCCCCTTATACTAGGCGAAGCATAAAATGTGACTCAACTTTTAGATTTAAAAAATGTTATACCGTTTAAAAGTTATAGCTATTTTCCAATCAGTATGTCAATCAGAACTTTACAATCATCTTCATTGAAAATTAACTAATAAATACTTATTGAACTCAAAATTTGATAGATATTATATCGATGGAATCTTGAGAGTATTATAAAAAAACCCTTTTTATTTCATTCAATTTTGATGAAAATAACATTGTCAAATGGCTACTCGAAGTCTGAGTGTCAGTGAAACCCTTCTCAAACACATTTTTTGGGTTGACCAAATAGGTTTGGTAAATACCAAGCCTAATCAGATACCTGAATTCAAATTGGGTATCCGATTTCAGATGGGATACTTGATATGAAATTGAGTATCTGATTACTCCGAATTTTCCAATTGGGAGGGAAACCACCCACATTAGAAATTTTGGAGGGAAATTTTAGAGGAAACTTTTAGAGGGAAACTTTAGAGGGAAATTTATTTTCGGGAAGTGTGGGCATTATTATTACATATGATTATGATTATGATTATTAATTATTATTATTATATATGATTATAATTATTATTATATATAGTAATATGTATGATTATTATTAAATATAATATAGTTATAAATATAATTATTATAACTAAATATAATATAGTAATATATATTACTATATATATATATATATATATGTGGCCAAGGCCATGATAATTTTTATTAATTCAAATGATAAATTACAATAGCTTACTCCGTTCAAATAGGCATTGGTAGGAAAGAATGGAGAAGAAAACCTCAGTCTTGCCCGGGACAAATGTCCTATATTATTACAATTTTAAAAGGGGCATACACCAGTGAATTGATGACCTATATTATATCCTATTTAAATACAATCGATAAAGGGGCATACCCTTGATTATTACCTCCTCATTTGATTATCCGAAACTACTACCATATGATATCAGGCCAAAATTTGATAATCCAGTCTTCTGAGAGAAGAATCTGTCATATAGAAGAGCCTGCCAACTAGCTAATCATTTAATAAGGTTAGATAACATAGAAACAAAAGGAAGATAATCCATTTGAGGGATCAAAATGATCCATGCCATCCTTGACTAGTAACCATGTGAATAATTAACCAGAGCCATTAGAATTGCTTAGAGATGAAGGAGGACCAAGAGAATTTTAAGAAGAAAAGGATAAGAACAAAAATACTATTATGTACACCCTACTCTACCATATAATAAATGATATTAACATTAAAAGGAATTAGCCCTACTTACTAATTCCTAATTAATAAGGATTGCAATCTAGATAGTATCAATCTAGATACTATCAAGTTTCAATTAACAAAGCTAGATAATATCAAATTTATATTAACAAAGCTAGATGTTGTTAGAATAGAGTAATGCAGATTTGAAGTTTCTTTAGAGGATCAATGGAAGATGTCAACTAATAGTAATCTATATTTCTTAATGAGTAATACCACTGAAACCAATATGCAGTTGAAGTTATTAATAAGGAAAGGATTAATTGACACTTTGTAATGACGTAAACATAGAGGAAAGGCTCACAGGTAGGACTGAGATAAGAGGCCCACGCCATGGAGCCAAACCAAACCCATGAATTATTAAAATTACAAAGCCATGCTGATCATATGCAATCCTTATTAGAAAGGTACACCAAGCATCAATATCTTTTAGATACACAACAAAATCCAGAGATACTAGAAAGCTAAGTTGGCATCTAATTCGAATGCAACCAATATGAAAAAACTAAGCAAACATTGAATAAAATAGGAAATAATAAAAAATCTCAGATCAGCAGGATTAACTATAATTAACAGCCTTCAAGCTGGAGAAATAATCAATTCAACTAAGTAGATCCATTCCAAGCATTTCCAAACCTTAACGATACCTTCTGAGACATTATCGAAAAAACTAGACAGTTTCCTAAAGAGGGAAAGCCATGAATGATATTGATTAAGTTGAGATAATACTTGAGAGAAAAAAATTAAACTCCCTCCAAGAGATTATAAAATCCTCCCCATTGGTATTATCGATCCTTAACCATCCCCATGCTAACATCCAAATCCTCAAACATGATATATGATAAATATTATTATTAAATATATATAGTAATATTATATGATTATTATTATATATAATAATATATATGGTTATTATTATTAAATATATAATCTAGTACTATATATGATTATTATTGTTATATAATCTAATAATATATTATTATTACATTAAAATATACAATATTTTAATATTATATTAAAATATATAGTATAATATTATTATTAAATATAATATTGTCATGAAATGGGTTGAGAGGGGTCATAGGTTAACCTATGACCCCTCTCGACGCATTTCATGACAACATATGTCCCTAGGGCCCCTAGTGACCCCTTTTGACGCATTCCCAATGGGTCCCTAGGGGTCATAGGGCCCCTAGGGACATATGTTGTCATGAAATGCATCAAGAGGGGTCATAGATTAACCTTTGACCCCTCTCGATGCATTAGAACCAACTAAATGGTCCCTAGGGGTCTTAGGGCCCCTAACGACATATGTTGTTATGAAATGCATCGAGAGGGGTCATAGGTTAACCTATGACCCCTCTCGACGTATTCAAACCAACCAAATGTGTCCCTAGGGGTCCTAAGGCCCCTAGGGACATATGTTATCATGAAATGCGTCGATAGGGGTTATAGATTAACCTATGACCCCTCTTGATGCCTTGAAACCAACCAAATGGGCCCCTAGAGACATATGTTGTCATGAAATGTGTCAATAGGGGTCATAAGTTAACCTATGACCCCTCTATAACCAACCAAATGCATCCCTAGGGGTCTTAGGGCCCCTAGGGACATATGTTGTCATGAAATGTGTCGAGAGGGGTCATAGGTTAACCTATGACCCCTCTTGACACATTAGAACCAACCAAATGTGTCCCTAGGGGTCCTAGGGCCCCTAGGGACATATGTTGTCATGAAATGCATCAATAGAGGTCATAGGTTAACCTATGAGCCCTCTTGATGCATTCGAGTAACCAAATGGCCTAGGGACATACGTTGTCATGAAATGCATCGAGAGGGGTCATAGGTTAACCTATGACCCCTCTCGGTGCATTTCATGACAACAAATGTCCCTAAGGGCCACCAACCAAATGTGTCTTTAGGGCCCCTAGGGCCCCTAGGGATATTCGTTGTCATGAAGGGTCATAGGTTAACCTATGACCCCTCTCGATGCATTAGAACCAACCAAATGCATCCCTAGGGGTCCTATGGCCCCTAGGGACATATGTTGTCATGAAATGCATCAAGGGGGAACCTACAACCCCTCTTGATGCATTGGAACCAACCAAATGCATCCCTAGGGGCCCTAGCCCAGGGACATTCATTGTCATGAAATGCGTCGAGAGGGGTCATAGGTTAATCTATGACCCATCTCGGTGCATTGGAACCAACCAAATGCATCCCTAGGGCCCCTAGGGACATATGTTGTCATGAAATGTGTCAATAGGGGTCATAGCTTAACCTATGACCCCTCGTGACTCATTGAAACCAACCAAATGGGTCCCTAGGGGTCCTAGGGCCCCTAGGGACATATGTTGTCATGAAATGCATCGAGAGGGATCATCGGTTAACCTATGACCCCTCTCAACACATTAGAACCAACCAAATGCATCCCTAGGGCCCTTAGGGACATTCATTGTCATGAAATGCGTTGATAGGGGTGATAGATTAACCTATGACCCCTCTCGACTCATTAGAGCCAACCAAATGGGTCCCTAGGGGTCCTAGGGCCCTTAGGGACATATGTTGTTATGAAATGCGTTGAGAGGGGTTATAGGTTAATGTATGACCCCTCTCGATGCATTAGAACCAACCAAATGCATTCCTAGGGGCCCTAGGGCCCCTAGGGACATATGTTGTCATGAAATGCATCGACAAGGGTCATAGGTTACTCTCTTAGTGCATTGGAACCAACCAAATACGTCCCTAGGGGCCTTAGGAACTTTTGTTGTCATGAAATGTGACGAGAGGGGTCATAGGTTAACCTATGACCTCTCTCCATGCATTGGAACCAACCAAATGCATCCCTAGGGCCCCTAGGGCCCCTAAGGACATATGTTGTCATGAAATACATTGATAGGGGTCATAGGTTAACCTATGACCCCTCTCAACACATTAGAACCAACCAAATGGGTCCATAGGGGTCTTAGGGACCCTAGGGACATATGTTGTCATGAAATGCATCGAGATCCATTTGGTTGGTTCTAATGCATCGAGAGGGGTCATAGGTCAACGCATTGGATGTTGTCATGAAATGCGTCAAGAGGGGTCATAGGTTAACCTATGATCCCTGTCAACGTATTAGAACCAACCAAATGGATCATAGGTCATAATAATAATGATAACAATAATAATATATGTTATCTATACTATATTTAATAATTATAGTAAAAATCATAATAATATAATATAATAATCATATATATATATATATATATATATTAATATATTATATTTATAGGTCATAATTTAATAATAATAACAATAATAACATATATTACGTTATTATATTTAATAATAATAGTAAAAATCATAATAATATAATATAATAATCATAAATAAATCATGTATAATAATAATCATATATATATTAATCATACATAAGTTGATGAAATTTGTTTACATTGCCCATAATTCCCTCCAAAATTTTGGAATCAATATCAAATATCTGATCTGATATCGGACATCCGATTTAGTATTGGGTATCCAATCTGAGATTGGATACCCGATTAAATTGGCATGATTTTGCGAACATATTCCCTATCACTGTAGACTTGATAACATCCCTTTTTGTGGGCCATTTTCATAGGTTTTGGGAAAAATGACTTTTTGGGGCCCAAACGATCGAAAAATGTTTGATAATATATCATTAGGTGTCCAATATTGTCTTCTGAATGGGGAGCAATAGTCATCGAAAGGCTAAACACAAAAGGAAGATATCAAATGAAGACATTGTGACATATAGGGAAAGGGACAAGGTAAATCATCGAAGGAAAAGACAAGGTATGTTAAATGAGAGACAAGTTGACGATGTATTGGTTGAAGGTAAAATCATATAGTCAGGTAATGAATATGTGTAGTTAGGGAATGATAATGTACCAATTGATAACAATAATGTCGGGACTGAAAATTTAGAGATTGAAAATTTGGAGAATGAAATGCTACCAAGTCATAATGTAAATTGCATGATTGACCATGCTGAATATGACAATGCACAAGAACCTTACATATCTCCTAATTATAATTGACATTAAGGTTCTAGAACACCAAAATAGATAATTGAAATTGATCAAACAATTATTACCAATTTGGAAGGGAAAAATCAGAAAGAACCATTTGGTTATGAGCTTTAAGACCATATAAGATGTTTTTCGGCAACAAGATAGTGGTGGAACATTGTTAGCTTTTTATGCACTTATTAAAGATGCAAAAGATGAGACCTATGCTTTCTAAATTGAAGATTCATGTTAATAAAAAATTGGAAAGAAATGCCATTATTGTGAAGAATCTTTTTAGTGCTCTTAATTGCATTGGGAAAAATAGTAGGGAGAAGGATAAGAGAGCTGCTTGAAGGGTTATTACAACCTCTTTGGTGAGTCATCATTTGAGAAAGGGTAGATATATGAGACAAACTTGTATTGACTTGAAGCTAAATTATACTACTTTGAGAAAAGCACTTAGTAGACGAGAGAGAATTGATGATCCTCTTCAAAATGAAACATGGTCTTTTTGTGGGAGACTTCCACATTTTGATAAGAAGCTATGTGATGATGTGAAGGAAGAAATTACACAATTTTGGCACTCTAGCTCAAGAGTACCACCCAATGCTAAAAATGTGTTAAAGTTGAGAATTGGCATTAGACACTGCACACCACATCCTAAACAATATTTAGAGGTAAGTCAAACTATGTTGTTCAAACAATTTAGAGAGAGTCATCCAAGTCTTCATATATCACAAAGGGATTTTGAATCTTTGATGCCATTTTATTGTGTACCATTTAAAATTCGAAATAAATGTTGTTGCAAATATCATGTCAAATTTTCTATGCACCATGAACTATTATGCTCCATCTATTCTACTTTGCATAGTAAAGAAATGTTAGAGGATTGTGGTGCTAGTGGTCTTCCAAAATCATCAAGAGATTTGCTAGATCAATTTTTATGTCATAGAGTTGATGGTTGTTTCTTTTATAGAAATGTTTGCCTAAATGAGAAGTGTTCGGAATGTGGTGGCTTATCCAAGTTTGACACATGTTTCCATGAGGGGTGCAAACAAGATCTTAGGAAGACAATAGTAAAAAAAAAGGTATATGGAATGGTGAAATACACATTGAAGAGTGGGGGTGAGGGCTCTAGATATGAATTAGTTGCAAAAGAAATTAGTGTGGCTAGTTTTATTTCATATTTCAAGACAAATCTTTTCTACAAGTATGCAAGACATAGTCACAGGTCTTAGTGGTTGGATCAACAATTTAGAATGTGTAAGAAGACTTTTCCCATTGGCACTATTATATCAGTTGTTGACTTTGCTGGGAACTACACATTGCAGCCTCAAAATGAGACACAATCTTAGTATTACAACTCCATTCAGATTGCTATTTTTATCCACATAACATATAGACATGCCCTTGATAGTGTAGAAGATAATCAAAAGATTATTAGAGAGTATCATTTTTATATGAGTGATGATAGATCTCACTCTCATGAGTTTGTGCAACATTGTTTCAAATTATTTTGATTTCTTATAGGAGCATGCAATTGCTATGGATAGACATATCATTTGGTCAGATAATTGTATAGGTTAATTCAAGAATGCTCGCATGTTTTATTGGTTGTGTAGAATGCACATAGAGAGGAGGGTGCCTCATATTTGAATTTTTTTAACGTCTAGCCATGGGAAAGGGGAACATGATGGAGCAGGGGCATGTGTGAAGAGAGCTCTAGTAAAGGAGCAATTGAAGATTTTAGGGGCAGAAGCTTGTTGATGCTCATAGCATTGTTGATTGGTGTAGTTCAACATTATCACAGGGGGGGACTCTTGATTTAGTAGTATACAGGTTCTTTTGGTTGGTTGAGGAAGGGTCCATAGCTGATAGATCAGATTGTGCTACAGTGAGAGACTCATAAAAAATGCATTCATTTTGGAGCTCTGATTCTAGTACATGGATCATTTGGACACAACAACTAGCTTGCTTTTGTCCTAGTTATTTTCAGTGTGATTGGGATCACTGTGAGTCGAGTGAGTGAGTGGACACATAGGCTCCACATTATCTTACTGCATTGTCTATCATACCCTCTATTAGAAATGATGACATGGAAAGTTAACCATCTATCAGATCTTCTTTAGCCAGGACATGTCTTTGCATTGGTTGCAACACAGGGGAATGATGAGAAATTAGATTATTGGTTAACACGTTGTGTAAGAAGTAACAAAAGCTTGCAAAATTGATCACTGATGATGATGGATTCACATATGCTACTAGTTTAGTGGTTGTCGCTGGAACATGGCTACGGACATACATGCTTAGAAGGAATGAAATTCTTGCATTCAAATATTATCAGAAGCACAAAATAATTATCATATATTCGCATCTTATTATAGCAACAAATGTAAAGTTGTTGAAGCATCAAGGAAGACCAAAAGTAAAAAAACTTTTTACTATTACTAATGTTGATCATGAAGCCTTGTTGGAGACCCTAAAATAGATAGAAGACCCTACTAGAACACTTGACTAGGTATATTTACTTCTTATGTTATTTTGTTCATAATGATTTAGTGAACTGATGATTATCTTGTTTAATACAATAAGTTACTAATATTTTTTATGATATTGAAATGTAGGTATATCATGAAGAGTAGCCATGCATGAAGATAAAAAACTAAATAAGGAGCGGAATGAAGACAAATCTATTCTATTTTTGACACTATGATTTTTGAAAATACTTTTATTGACACTACGATTTTTGACACTACTATTTTTGACACTACAATTTTTGGTAGCTATGTATTGATGTAATAATGATGAAACACTTGATATATTGTAAATTTAAACTTGTTGATTTAATGTAAGAAAAAAAGATGATTTTACTTAATGCAATTTATGTGGTGGGACCTAAAAAATGATGATTTTAATACATACTAACAACAAACTTGCACTGTGCCCAATGCCAAAAACTTGAGAGAGGTAAAAAATAATGTTTTTTCTTTTAATAATAACCCTAGTGACACCCTTTTTCCAGCCGTGGAGAGCCTCCATCGTCTGTGGCCACCTCGTACTAAGGAGTCTCCAAGGTGCTCTAAGTGCATGTCGAGGTCGATCTGTCGAGGGTCGTGACTTAGAGCTCGTGGGGGCTATTGATGAAACATTGAATGCTATAGGATGGTCATGCCAAGGCCTAAAATAACCTATCTTATTTTTGAGAGAGCACATTCTGTTTGGATTTGGCACAATGATCTCGCTCGATGCCAAAACTCACAGAGTGCCTCAGTTCATAGGTGTACCACAATTTAACTTTGAAACCATTGATCTTGGCATTGAATTGTCAACACCATTAGCTCTAGATGGGTGGGTGAACCCTAGTGACACCCTTGTTCCAGCCGCAAAGAACATCCATTATCCACAACCACTTCGTACCGAAGAGTCTCCAATGTGCTCTAAGTGCGTATCAAAGTTGATCTTCCAAGTGTCATAACTTAGAGCTCGTGAGGGCTCTTAATAAAATGTTGAATGCTATAGGATTTTCATCTTTAGGCCTAAAATAACCTATCTCATTTTTGAGATATCACATTCTATTTGGATTTAGCATAATGATCTCACTTAATGCCAAGACTCGCAGTATGCCTCTATTCATAGGTGCACCATAGCGTGACTTTGAAATCGCTGATCTTGGCATCAAATCTTTAGTTTCATTGGCTCTAAATGGGTGGGCAAACCCTAGTGACACCCTTATTTTGGTTGTGAAGAACCTCCATCGTCCGCGGCTACCCCGTACCGAAGAGTCTCCAAGGTGCTTTAAGTGCATATTGAGGTTGATCTTCCAAGGGTCATAACTTAGATCTTGTGAGGGTTATTGATGAAACATAAAATTCTATAGGATGGTCATGTTGAGGCCTTAAATAACCTTCCTCATTTGTAAGAGATCACATTCCATTTGGATTCGACACAACGATCTTGCTTGATGCTAAAACTTACAGTGTGCCTTAGTTCATAGGTGCACCATAGCTTAACTTTGAAACCGCTGATCTTGACATCAAATCATTAGCACTATTAGCTCTAGATGGGTGGGTGAACCCTAGTGACACCCTTGTTCTAGCTATGGAGAGCCTCCATCATTCGCGACCACCTTGTATCAAAGAGTCTCTAAGTGCTTGAAGTGCATATCGAGGTCAATCTTTCGAAGGTCATAACTCAGAGCTCATGAGGGCTATCGATGAAATGTCAAACGCTATAGGATATTCATGCCAAGGCCTACAATAACCTATCTCATTTTTGAGAGGTCACATTTCATTTGGATTCGGCATAGTGATCTCGCTTGATGCCAAAACTTGCAGTGTGCCTTAGTTCATAGGTGCACCACAACGTAACTCTGAAACTACTAAAATTAGAATCAAACCATCAGTTCCATTAGCTCTAGATGGGTGGGTAAACTCTAGTGACACCCTTTTTTTGGTTGCAAAGAGCCTCCCTCTATACTGAAGAGTCTCCAAGGTGCTCTAAGTGCGTACTGAGGTCGATCTTCCAAGGGTCATAACTTGGAACTCGTGAGGGTTATCGATGAAACATCAAATGCTATAGGATATTCATGCTAAGGCCTAAAATAACCTATATCATTTTTGAGAGATCACATTTCGTTTGGATTCGACACAATGATCTTGCTTGATGCCAAAACTCGCAGTGTGCCTCAGTTCATAGGTGCACCACAGCTTAACTTTGAAACCGCTGATCTTGGTATCGAATCGTTAGTGTCATTAGCTCCGGATGGGCAGGTGAACCCTAGTGACACCCTTTTTATAGCCTTGGAGAGCCTCCATCATACACGACCACTCCATTTCAAAGAGTCTCCAAGGTGCTTTAACTGCGTATCGAGGTCAATCTTCTGAGGGTCATAACTTAGAGCTCGTGAGGGCTATCAATGAAATATCAAATGCTACAGGACAGTCATGCTGAGGCCTAAAATAGCCTATCTCATTTTTGAGAGATCACATTCCGTTTAGATTCAGCACAACGATCTCGCTCAATGCCAAAACTAATAGTGTGCCTCAGTTCATTGGTGCACCATAGTGTAACTTTGAAACTGCTAATCTTGGCATCAAATTGTCAACGAAATTAACTTTGAATGGGTAGGTGAACCCTAGTGACACCCTTGTTCTAGCTGAAATGTCATGCTAGGATGGTCATGCTACAAGATGGTCATGCTAAGATCTAAAATAACCCATCTCATTTTTGAGAGATCACATTCCATTTGGATTCGATACAATGATCTTGCTTGATGCAAAAACTCACAGAGTGCCTTAGTTCATAGGTGCACCACAACTTAACTTTGAAATCACTGATCTTGGCATCGAATCGTCAGTGACATTAGCTCTAGATGGGCAGGTGATCCCTAGTAACACCCTTGTTCTAGTTATGAAGAGCCTCCATCGTCTACAGCCACCCCATATTGAAGAGTCTCTAAGGTGCTCTAAGTGCGTATCGAAGTCAATCTTTCGAGGGTCGTAACTTGGAGCTTGTGAGGGCTATCGATGAAACATTGAATGCTATAGGAAAATCATGTCGAGCTCTAAAATAACCTATCTCATTTTTGAGAGATCACATTCTATTTGGATTCAACACAACGATCTCGCTCGATGCCAAAACTCACAGTGTGCCTCAGTTCATTAGTGCACCACAACTTAACTTTGAAATTGCTGATCTTGGCATCGAATCGTCAGTGCCATTAACTCCAGATGGGCGGGTGAACCCAAGTGACACCCTTTTTCTGACTATAGAGAGCTTCCATCACCCACGACCACCTCGTACCAAAGAGTCTCCAAGGTGCTCTAAGTGCGTATCAAGGTCAATCTTCTGAGGGTCATAACTCGAAGCTCATGAGGGCTATCGATGAAACATCAAATGCTACAAGATGGTCATGTTGAGGCCTAAAATAAACTATCTCATTTTTGAGAGATCACATTCTGTTTGGATTCAACACAACAATCTCACTCGATGCCAAAACTCGCAGTGTGCCTCAGTTCATAGGTGCACCATAGCGTAACTTTGAAACCGTTGATCTTGGCATCGGATCATCAGTTCCATTAGCTCTGAATGGGTGGGTAAACCCTAATGACACCCTTGTTCTAGTCAAGGAGAGCCTCCATTGTCCACAACCACCCCGTACTGAAGAGTTTCTAAGGTGCTTTAAGTGCGTATTGAGGTCAATCTTTCGAGGATCATAACTCGAAGCTTGTGAGGGCTATCAATAAAATGTCAAATGTTACAGGATATTCATGTTGAGGCCTAAAATAACCTATCTCATTTTTGAGAGATCACATTTTGTTTGGATTTGACATAGTGATCTCGCTTGATGCCAAAACTCGCAGTGTGCCTCAGTTCACAGGTGCACCATAGCTTAACTTTGAAACTGCTGATCTTGGCATCGAATAATCGGTGCCATTAGCTCTAGATGGGCGGGTGAACCCTAACTTGACACCCTTTTTTTCACCGTGGAGAGCCTCCATCGTCTACGGCCACTCCGTACTGATGAGTCTTTAGGGTGCTCTAAGTGTGTATCAAGGTCAATCTTCTAAGGGTCGCAACTTGGAGCTCGTGAGGGCTATCGATGAAATGTTGAATTCTATAGGATAGCCATACCAAGGCCTAAAATAACCTATCTCATTTTTGAGAGATCACATTCCATTTGGATTCGGCATAGCGATCTCGTTCAATGCCAAAACTCATAGTGTGTCTTAGTTCATAGGTGCACCATTGTGTAACTTTGAAACCATTGATCTTGGCATCAAATCATTAGTGCCATTAGCTTTGGATGGGTGGGTAGACCCTAGTGACACCCTTGTTTTGGCCATGGAGAGCCTCCATCATCTGCAACCACCCCATATCGATGAGTCTCCAAGGTGCTCTAAGTGCATATCAAGGTCAATCTTTTGAGGGTTGTAACTTGGAGCTCATGAGGGCTATCAATAACCCTTTACCAAGTTTGGTGAACTCGTCTAATTAAGAATTTAAAGTTATAGCAAAAATTGTTCAAAATTGTAAAAGTTGCAAAAATTGAAAAATTGCAATTTTGCAACTTTTGCAACTTTTTCTTGCAAAGTGAAAATGAGTGCAAAGATTTAGTTAGGGGTTTGAACACGACCATACAGGTTGGAAACACCTATATAAGGTGTGAAATGATAGAATGCATTAATGAAGCGCGTTTACATAAAAGTTGCATTACATGCAAAATATGGCCTAGAAGGCTAATCATGGGAATGTAAGGGATTCTAGGCTTTGTAGTACTATATAAGGTGGAAAATGTCTTATTGGGGCCTTTAGATGTTGATTAGATCAATAATGGGAAAACAATGTACAATGTATGATTAATAAGAAGTAAAAAAATAAAGTTTCTTTCTGCAATTTGTATCATTTTCCATTGTTACACTTTGTTGGTAAAATTGTTTTAATGAGATTGTCAAAGGAAGATTGTTTTGTCACAAAATTTTTAGTGCTTTTGTGGGGGCCATATCTCAATTTTCCACCATTGGATTGGCTTGATTATTGGATATGTTATGGAGGGTCAAGTGATCTAATTACTCGATGGTTGGATTGAGGAAATGAAGTATGGTTCAAAAGTTATGAATGATTGTGTTTGGGTCTATACAAAGGACAACAAGAAGGTACATTTTGGATGATTTGGTTCCTAAGTTTTGTTAAGTGGATCTGTATGGGTAATCCGATCAATGTGAGAAATGTATAGATGTTATTCATATGGATATGGTATTGGGAACCAAGTTAAAAAGGTTTGATCCAATCAAGTCTCTTAAGTTGGGATATTTTGAGGTTAAGTTGAAATTGAAAAGTTGTAGTATGAGGATAGTAACAAAGTGAAGGGCTAGTTATCAAAGATTATGAGTCTAGGAATGAGTTCATGGTTGGGAATAGAATCCATGGTTGAGGAGTGAAGTACTTAAGTGTGTTGAGATTAGATTTGAAGCCAAGAGTTGATTTCAAGGTTGAAGGTGGAGTTTAAGATCAGATTTGGGGTTATGTGAACCTTGTGTAGGAGGTTAAAAAGTGTGTTGATGTTATTGTCTAAAATGCCATGGATCTTTGTTGAAGCTTTTGAGTTCATCTCAATTCCTTGATAGACTACCATCCTTTTGTGAATCCCCTTACTTAAATTACTATTTATTAAAGGTGTACTGAAGGGCTCTGCATCATTCTACCAAGATAAAGAATAAATCCGATCTAAAAATAAAACCACAAGGAAAACAATGGTTTCCCGTATGTCACTCATTTCTATGGTTTCTCTTTATAAATAAGGTTTCCCTATTTTGCTTACTCTGAATCACATGATAGAAAATGAACTCTCATATATATTAACTATAGAATTTTTGATAAAAAAAAAAAACTAATGATAGCATTTCAAATTAAATATTGCATCCAAATTTGATAATAAAGGTTGTTAAAATGTTATTCACAAATTATTGCATTTGAATCGAATATAACAAACATGATCAAAATTAATGATATTCCATAAACATGAACAATACACATGATCCATGATAAATTGAATAATACTAGATAATAAATTAATATGTATATCATTGTGCACATAAATGAGAAAAATATATATCAAAATACATTTATCCATAGACAAATTACACAAATATATATCAAATTTCATGTATCCGTACACAAATTACACAAATATATATCAAAATACATAGATCCATATACAAAATGTGGCTGATCATGCCATCAAAATGTGTATAATATCAATGTTTCTGTAAACAATGTGGTATATGCCATCTCAAAATGTCTCATGACCCATCCTATGACAACTATACTATCCTAGGCTACTAGTGGATGATCAAAATGTAGCCTCTTCACTGCCCTAGGTGGATCAGATGCCTCCTACATAAACAAAAGAGGAAAACCCAAAGTTAGACTACTAAATTTATATGATTCTTTGTATCTAACATTGAATTACTCAAATGCATAATGATTTTTTTTAATGAAGATTTAATTAAACTTTCATCATAAATACCTCTCTCGTTGACCTTTTGCGTCAATCAGGAGTCCTCTCATATGTCCTCAACAATGCTTGTACCTTGCTAATTGTGGCCTATGTATGTTTAAATATGTTTGTTAGATGAATCTACAACTTAAACTATAACATTATAATTCATAGCATGCTAAATTTATAACATATAATCAAGAATTCAAACTACAACTTACCTGTGTCAGCTTCTCCTTAGGATATAGTGGCTACATCATCAAAGATACAAAACTCTGCCATCCAACCTCGTGTGCACTAGGAGTTTACTACGAGATACACAATACTAGTTGTTAATATCATAGAAATCAATTTTGAATTTATTTATAAAAATAAGGAAAATAAAAAATAAATGATACTTATACATGCAATGGGGCTCTCAGTGCGAATGGAAATGCCTGAGCATTTATGACACAGAATCTGCATGGGCTCATTGCTAGTAACCACACCCTATACAATAAAGAATGTAATTAAATTTCATTACCAGAAACATTTTACAAGAATGCATTGATATTTAATCAAATAGAAAGCACCTAATTACCTTTCCCTTGTCAATGGGTCCTGGCTCGTCCCCCGCACTTTGTCCCCCAAGGACAAGTGATACCTGCAAGAAAAAAGAAAGATTAGAAACCATATATGCTACAATATCAAATAGAAAAAATAATGAGAAGACAATATAATTTACTGTAGATCTCTCAAGGCCAAATGAAATAGCCGAGAGCGTGGCATCGTCAACCTGTCTCAGCTCCTCCTCAATCATCAACTAAACATGAATAAAGATCACATACATGTATAAGTCAATATGGCTTAAAAATTAAAATTAATCTATTATAAAGATTAACTTTAAATTGCATATGTCATAACAAAAAAATATATACACGTACCAACAAAGAAGGAGCCCATGCCTTTGCATGCCCCTCCTCTCTCGCATCAGGATCTGTAGCCTCTGCACGCGCGTCTGGTGTATCCTTATCAAATACAAATTGATACTCAGAAAGATCACCTATGGGACCTAGACAAATATTCTTGTACGTTATGCAAGTATGGGGCACATAAACATGTGATGAGCTCATCGATGATGAACTCGTGCTAGCATCATCAACACAGGGAGGCAACACTAACCTAGCTTAGGATATCAATAGGTTACTCAATCTATGGATGGCTCTAATAGTCTGAGAGCTAGCCTCTGTAATGATATCAGGATGCTAGACTTGAGGAGGGGGCGACACATCAGTAGGGGGGACAAAAGTGCTAAATTTCTTCCACTGTGAAGAGGGTCTATCCTGAGGAGCTCCTCCTCCTACACCCATGTTGGGCTTCATGCTCCAATAGTTCACCTTGAGGCGCAACACACATTTTGCATACAATTTTCTAAGGAAATAAAATGGCACCTCTAAATTTCTATGTGGAGGGATGTCAAAAACCATCCACCAATGATCCCAAAAGTTCTCACGTATGGCATCATTTGTGCACCATTTAATCGATCGTTTGGGCTTTTTGCAGTTGACTTGTAAACCAATTTTTGGGTTTGCAAAAAGGGCAACCAAATAATCTTTACTTATATTGAGGGCCACAACCTCATTATAGTCCAACCCATCATCAAACATCTCATGCATTTTGTCATGCCAATGAAGAGCGACATTTTGTTCGTTAGTAAGTGTTTCAATGTTATCCACTATGGTGTTTAACATGGATAACATAGGAGCCAATGCGTGTGCAGTATTTTATGTTGTTCGCAAAGCCCTTAATTCAGTGAGATTTTCAAATATGAAATCCTCGATCATTTGGTGGACGATTTTGAGGGGGCACTAGATTGTTTGGTGGGAGGTTATGAGGAACACTATTTCTTGCCTCACTATCATCATTTCGATCAGCCATACCTATTAATTTACAAAACATAATTTCTATTAAAAAAACCTAAATTTCAACAATTTCTATTAAAAAAAACCTAAATTTTAATAAATTCAATTAAAACTAACAAATTTATAATAAAATTGATTGAAAACATTAAAAGAAAAAAGATCACTAACCTATATCGTGTATCAATTCATGGATCGGATATCAGAGCTCAAAACACAAAACGCAATGTGAACAAACAACCCTCGAGTTTTTCTTTTAAAAAAAAATCATAGTACAAGTATCAGGTATCCAATTTCATATCGGATATCCGATAATATCGGGTATCCGATATGAAATCAGATACTCGATAAGGCTTGGGCCTACTTTTTAGTTTTGGTATTAGGATGGCTGGAAAAAAGTCAGAGTGGATTTTGAAACACTTTTAAATAGTTTCAAACTCTATTTTTTTCAAATCACCACTTCTTGGTACACCATGATCCTACACATACCATATATATATATATATATATATATATATATATATATATATATATATATATATATATATATATATATATATATATATATATATATATATATATATATATATATATATATATATATATATATATGTATGTATGTATGATCATTGAAATAATAAACACCTGAAATAACTAAGTAACTTATTATATATATAACTGAGTATGAAATACATCTAATCTAATCTGATAACCAAATACTGATAATCATAAATGTAAACATAAAATAGGCCTACAAGAATATGACAATACAATCAGAAAAGCCAACTAGGGGCAAGCATTACAAAACTGAAGTAGTGTTGATTGGCAAGGCTAATGTCGACCAAAATAAAGTAGTATCAATTGGTGAAGAATTCTTGACCATGAATAATTATAGTAATATAGTAAATCACATCTACAATCTATACACCAACTTATTTTGATAATCTATTCAAACTATGTCATCTAGTTCCATGTTCTCCTCTATATTTCTTTGTTAAATTGCTTGTTGTAGAACCACTTTCATTTCATCCTCTAACTTTTCCTCTTTAATACTTTCTTTATCTTAATTATGAGTCTTTACTTCTCTATGTGCTTCTTCCTCCCCTTCTCTTTGCTTATTTTGATCATTTTCTTCATCTTCCTCTTTTTCTTCTTTCTCAAATGTCACTCCTAGAATCTCATATATCACTTTTTTATTAGGTACTTATGTGGGAACATTCAATAGTGTAAGGGCAATCTTGTATCACACAAAAATACATCTAGAGATAGTTTATGTTTGATGTGTTTTCATTTTTGGATACCCATCTGGGCAAAATAAAGATCCCAACTCTTAGATTTCCATTGTCACTTTTATGTGTTAGCATTTTGGCACACATTGGGATACATGCAATTGTAGAAATTTTTTTGTTTTGTTGGTGAGCCATAATTATAAATAATTAGATGGTGTGAGTTGGAGGGAAGGTTGTAATCAAAATTTCAAGCACTCCAACAAAATAATTTGGTCAAAATGTTTCACCGTTTGAAAGTTATTGCAATTTTAAGTTGTCCAAAGACCTCCTAGAAACACTTTGGAGTCAAATTTAAGGTACTAGACAACCTCATACGACCAAGAAAAAGGGGGATGACCACAGGTATTCAATAAGGTTATAGAGTGCTCAAAGAGCTTTCCAAAAATGTAAGTAGTTCATTACTCAGAGTCCCAAATCAAAAGTTATGCTTCTAGGAAGTTAGATTACTTTTTTTGGAACCTTCTTTTTTCTCACCGACTTCTAGTTTGAATTTTAGAACCTCTGTGTTGGTGGTAGTCACCAAATGTTAAAGTGTAAATCCTATTATTAACCCTAAACCTAAGATCAACTATTTAAGGCCCATCCTTGAGGTGTAAAGGTAGTTTTTGGTGGAGTTTGGGAGAATGTACTTTAAGAATGTTTTTTCTTTAGAATCTAATAATATTGTAGCTCATAGGGCATGTAGTTAGGTTTGTATTTTTTATTGTAATGTATGTAGTAACTTATTATTTCAGATAATAGAAGTTTCCTTTTTCCGTTGTGTTCAATTTTGCCCCAAGTTGTGCCCTTGTCATGTATCTCCATAGAAAATAATTCTAGACCATTCTAAATTTTAACATAATTATTCCCACTACTTGGTTTATAAAGTATGCATATTGCTATTTAAACCTTCTTATTTCTATTTTTTTTCACAATGGTTTCAAATTTGTGATATCTTTTAGTAGTTTTCATAACATTTCTTTGTGATTTGGATTCCTCTTTACAATCAATGGTAGGTGGGATTCCTAGCTTAGTGAATGTATATCAAAGTGATAGTTGTTTTTCTATTATAGGTGTAGGAGTAGAAATTTTGGTAGGTTGAATATAAGACATTTCCTTCATTTGTGTAGAAGGAGTTAGTCTTTTTCATGCAAGATTTGGAAATGAAGTTACATCCTCTTTATTTTCCCAATTGTAGGATGTATTTTTTTGACATATTCTCATATTGCGTCCTAGTTTTCTTTGGTTTCTTAATTCCTTTATCGGACTATGTCTTCTCTTTCTTAATAAAAAAGGTAGGGGATGCTGTATCATTTTTTCTTTTCCCTAGGAGGCTCTTTATTTTTTGTCTCTTTAGAAATGAAAGATGTTGTTTATTTTATAAGTTTTGACTTACCTAAGCCTAAGTTAGAAATTTATTCATATTTTCCATTTAGTTTTTCCCTTTTTGACAACTTTTCCTTTCCTTTTTTTAATTTATTAAATAGAGGGTATCTTGGTTTGTTTAGTGGGGGATAAATTTGAAGATTTATGCACTAATTTTTGGCTCCTAGTCTTTGCTATATGAGATGTTTATTTAACTCCTATCATCTCATCCTCAGATGGATCTATCTTAGGCTCATAGCCTTTACATTATTCTTATTTACAAGAGGTGGTATCATTTCATCTCTTTTATTTTTCCTCTTACTTGGCTCTCCCCTAGGTTTAGATCTTCTTTCCCTAGGCTCTAGATTTTCTCGCTTAACCCACTTTATTTCAAGAAATTATTTCCAACTCATTTTAGGAAAATACGTACCTAAGATTATCTTTACTAGTTAGGTAATGCAAAAATGGTTGGAGATCAAAGTATCCTTTCCTTTTTGAACCTTTCTTTTCATTTTGGTGAGAAAGTGTGCTAGATTATCATAAACATTTTAGCATCTTCCATGCATGAGATGGATAACACATATGAAATAGTTGAAGTGCAAGTTGAAAAACCTTCCTTGTCACATGAAGCATATAATAATATGGGTTGTAGTAGCATCACATTTGTGTAGAAGAGAAAGTCTCTTTATGCCTTATTGAGAGGGATACAAAACAACATCTCTTTATTTGGTAAACTCTTCCCTTGTAAGGATTGCATCTTGGGATATCATTTATTCTTCCCCAACACTGGAAAGTCCTAAGATATCTATAAATTTATAGTATCAGTATGTCCATGTTTAAATCCTTAGCTATTTCTATACCATCTTCCAAGGTGAAGGAAAATCATATGGCTATATCTGCATCGAATTTTGTCATATTGTGAAGATAATACAACCAACACACATTAATAAATCTATCTTTACACACCTTCTTCTTGTGAACAATAGGTTTTGTATGGTTGGAAAATGGAAGAAAACCACCCACACATCAATGGAGGGGGAAGACCAGGACTCACCCCTTTTGATTAAATTAGATTGATATAAGAGGGAGTACTAATATAAACCTAATGCAAAAAGGAATGAATAACTCAGATTTATTTCCCCCTCACCTCCACCTTAAGAGGATTTAAGCAAAAAGAGTAATGCTACAATGTAAATTGTGGAAATAGAAAGGAGAAGAGGATATACCTTGTGGAATAGAAACCTAAAAATGTGGTGTCAAATGATGTGAGAAGTCGCTATAGTCTAAGATCTTAGCTGAAAATTTTGCAGCAAACAAAACCCAAAAATCATTTATCAACCTGTTAGGGGTGAACTGGATGATTAGAGGTGAACTGTGGCCTTGATAAAATATATGTGATGATGATTCTATTTTTTCAATTATGCAGAGAGCCAAAAAGAGTATCTAGATTTGTAACCTATTTGTAAATCCAAGATCCAAAGCTTGAACAAAAAAATACATTGTTTATTTGTTGTTCGGAGGGTTTTCCTTGTTCAAATCCTAGTTTAGGAATTAACCTTGAATTGAAATAGAGATTGAATTCTAGAAAGTAGTAATGATAGATCTAACATGAAACAATGTAAATCCATGAATACACTCTTGAATTTTGAATATAATCAAGTATGTCGATGTAATAACTTTGACTCAACCTCAAAACCCTAGAAAGGACATCAAAGTGAAACCAAAACCTTCATGAATGCATGTGCTTTAAATCTTCCTTGTAGATGAATGCAGATCTTGAAAGGATGAATGTAGAAGATGTAATAAAGGATCTTGAATGTATGAAGGGAGATCTGAAATGTTGAAAATGCAATAGAAGATCTAGCATAAACTTTGTCAATAACTTGAATGCATAAATCCTTGATCTTTATTGGAGAGATACCTTGAATGATTTCAATGCTTCATAAATCAAGCACAAAGTCTAAGATATAGCCATTTCGGTATGAAGAGTAGATTCCAAATGGATAAATGAAGGGAAGGGATGACTAAGGAGGAATTGTTAGAAAGTAAAGTCCACCAAGATAACTTGGGGGGGGGGGATGAATCAATTATTAGATCAATATAACTTTTATCAACCTTATTAAACCTTAAGCATGTGAATAATATAATCAACAACCATAAGAAGATACATATACACAATAACACCATATATATGTTAACTAGGGAAACCCTTGATTAGAGGAAAAACCCTGGTGGGGATGATACCCACAAAATGATGTACTAATATAAAAGTTCCTTGCAAGAGGATGGACTTTGTGAGGAGCCAATCAATTAAATTAAGTACATATCAGTCCATGTTAGGAGACTTTGAATCTTTGTTAGGATATTCCAACCCTATTAGGAGTTATGCCAACCATGTTAGGAGTTTTAGAAAGCAAATTGACCCACTGTCCAAATAGCTTTAGGGGCAAGACCACCAAACTCACTATCCAACTGGTCTTTGTATTATTCATTTCAGAATAATAGAAATAAAATTGAACTCCACAACTTGAACTCTTTCATTATCCTCTTATAGTGCCAATACCGCACCAAATATTTTCTCAGATCTCAATACTAGATCTTCAAATTTGCATCACACTAATCCCTTTGATCGGTTACACACATTTACCAACTTCACATATCACTTGCACAATTCACACTTGCATACTTATTTATACATTACACACAATTCATCACAAG